>JBBPQN010000437.1:0-16097 GCA_038092575.1 Boletus subluridellus
CGTTCGCAAACGCTGCCAATGTCATACAATCCATCTGGCCCTGAGTTGGAGCCGCTACCAGGATCCCGTGCGACGGTATGCGTCCGAGATGTGAGCTGGAGCTCGAAGGTAATGACTGCCTCTACGTGGTCGACATCTTGGTCGCTAATGCTGTTATAGGAACCTGTGTTGATGAGTGTTGGCTGGGAAAGCTCTCGCGTTGGTGGAAGTGTTGTCGCCCGCCATGAGTGGAAAGGACTTTCCAAAATGGCCTACTCGCTGGAAGACTTTACTGAGAAACAGCGTACAGAAAGCACTCAAGGGGTGGCGACTCGGATGCGAGCGACAGGATACCGACGTTTTCCTGGTGCCTTCGAAGAGGAAGATGACGAGGATGAATGAATGATGGACCTCTTCCAATGTTATTACGATATTTTTTGTGTATCTGTTGTATCATGGTCACCCAACGTTGCAACATCCAGTGGATATCTTGATTCTGTATATATATGACTGTTACTATCCACACGGCTCGGAGCCTGTCCCTTTCCACTGTACTGCCAACGCACCTGATAAACGCCCTAAATTAAGCCATCGCTACACAATGGCTCATCTCTTCGGCTTCCCGCCAGGATATTTCGTGATCCGTTCTGTCGCGACCGGCCGCCTGTGGGATGTTAGCTCAGATGAGGTCGAGGATGGAATACCAGTCATCCTGTGGCCAGAAAAAGAGCGGTCACTCGTTGAAAGTGGGTAATCAGGGCACTAACCCGAGTCTCCACGAGCTCATGAATCTGACAAGGCTTGAGAAATCCGGAAGCGAATAACCAAGTTTGTGGCTTCCTAGATATTCTAGCATGACCTCGCGAAACTCAGCCTCGCTTACGGTCTTGTGTTGCATACTCAGGTGTTTTTCATCGATACCTCCGGCGCTTTGTGCTCGCGGGCTTCAGGACATGCGATCGACGTCGAGGGTATGGGTAATATGGCAGACACGATCGATTGTTGACAGACTTTGCTTCACACAAGGGGACCACCTTGTACAGAGACACAGGCGACCGGTTTCTCAGCCTTATCCAAACGCATATTCCCACCCGCTCCCGCAATTCTCGTACAGCCAAGAAACGCAGGAGATCTCTGTGTTATTCTCATGCGATCCCACATACCCACCTCCAGGAAGTGCTGCTTCGAATGCATGGAGAAGGAGCAGGTACATCCTATCCTCCGTTCCGATGAAGAGACCCAAATCTTTTATCGATCACGCTTCGACGTTTTTGTCGGCGACTGTTGCGGCTCCATTTTCGCTCCTTGCTGGGAGTGTATCCACGCAACCAAAGAGTACGCCGGAGGAAGTGTTTGATGGGAATATAGATTTGGCAGAAGATGAAATGTTGGAGCAGGATCGCGGAGAAGAGGGGGAGGTTGATGACTCTCCTGAACCTTACAGGAACCTTCGTCTTCTTTCCATCGGTCCAGGAGGTGCACCGCCCGATGGGACAAATGCTAGGAAGCGTAGGCAGTGGCGAGTCTCCGCGTTGCGTAGATCTACCGCTCACCATCGTATTCAATGAAAAGAATGTATGTACTTGTGTTCGTAGTTTGTTATTCAATAGTAAAAGTCGTAACTCTCGGTGGCTTTCAACATGTTCTTTCAAGCTCTCATGCCTCGGCTCACAGCAAACTTCCTCAGTGCGCAAAAAAAAAGTGCTTGCTACCGCGGTGGTCACCTGTTTCGACATGCACGGAGATAACAAACTTATGCTGATGGCGGCGGGAATTTATTGTTGCGTGAGTATTTCCAAAGGGGACTCTCAGGTACTGGCACGATAAGGATCAGGCCAAGTTATAAACACATAGATCTTCTACGTCCCTTGACCAACTACTTTCTTGCCTAGACTCAGCTTGCAGCGGTCAAAAATGAAGAGCCAGGCAGCGTTGTATGTCGCTATTACGCTGGCAGCAGCTACCTGTGGATACCAGCAACCTTTCCGTGGCCCCCAGGCTGACGAGACGGTGACATGGCTATCAAAATATGGAAAACAATTTGACCAACCATTCTCGGGGCCGCTGGCTTTCTCCCATGCAGAATATGCGCGTTGTCTGGAGGATGAATCTGCTGCGTTTGACATTGCTATTCTAGGGATGCCATTCGATACAGGTACAAGTTACCGCCCTGGAGCACGCTTTGGGCCGTATGCGATCCGCTCAGGTAGCAGACGACAAAGAGCCTCGCGAGGTTATACCTTGGCATGGGGGAATAACCCTTATGAGTCAGGTTTGAAAGTTCTTGACTGCGGAGACGTGTGTCTTCAGAATTTGGGCATGATATTGCCCGTTACTAAACTCAGCTTGCACGTCTAGATTCCTACCGTACCTTTTGACAATGCCCTTGCGGTAGACCAAATGGAGGTCGCGTATGCTACCTTACTTGCGCGTCCTCTCGTATCAACAACCTCCATCTGGCCTCAGGGAGCTCTTCCGGCGAAAGATGGTCGCGAGCATCCAAGGATCGTCAGGTAACAATAATTACATGCCTTCCACCATGTCCTCACACGGCTAGTCTAGTCTTGGTGGCGACCACACCATTGTTCTCCCTATCCTCCGCGCGCTCAATAAAGTCTACGGGCCAGTCTCGGTGATTCATTTCGACGCGCATCTTGATACGTGGCCCGGGGGTAAATACCCTGGCGCCGTAACAGATCAATCACACATTACCCATGGCTCATTCTTTTATGTTGCAAACGAGGAGCATCTCATCGCCAACTCTAGTATCCATGCTGGTATTCGGTGCAAGCTCCAGGTGGGTATAAAGAACTATTAGAGAATTGCACATCGACGGAACTTCTAATCAGGGTATGAATGACATCGAGAATGACGAATCAGTGGGATTCCATTTCATAACCAGCGATGACATCGATGACTATGGCGTTAATTCCATCGTCGAACGGATCAGGGAACGAGTCGGAGATACCCCGGTATACTTGAGGTTAGGTCTCCACGACGAATAACGAACCCGATACTGACCTCGTATACAGTCTTGATATTGATGTGATTGGTGTGCATAGCTCGCTTTTCGGGAGGTTGTCGGCTAACCACTACCGATAGATCCTGGCCTGGCACCGGGCAGTGAGTGTTTGTCTTGCCGCACACGATCGAAAGTACTCAGTTGGATCGTAGCTGGTACCCCCGAGGCTGGAGGATGGACAAGCAGAGAAGTCAAGCGCATCATCAGAGGGTTGGCTGGTTTGAATTTCGTGTTCGTGTCCCATAAAGCGTGTCTGTTTCACGATTTTACACTACGTTTTTCCAGTGGCGCGGACGTTGTCGAAGTCGCACCTGCGTATGACCACGGTGAGCCTCACGTCATTCTACCTTGGCATTTTCTGACGAAAGATGTGCAGCTGAGATCACTGCCACTGCAGCGGCAGACATTGTCCACGACTTCCTCTCGATGCTCATGTCTTCTGAGCCACCTAAGCCTGCCAAACTCCCTGGCCCGTGGCCGAGGGATGAACTCTGAATATCATTGTTCCACGTATCTTCGGTTCTGGTACCGAAATCTCGAACTTGGAGGGCAATGGCAAGCATGCGGTAAACATAACCAGTCATACCCGTGATTTGAAGTATGTACGTCATAGTATACTATGTCCAAAAACATCCTCAGCGGTGCCATTTTCAAATCTCAATGGGTATAAGTAACGCTATCTGACTTTGATATAACCACGGTCTCGCAAACCGCGAATGGAAGCACCAAAAGCCAGTCAATCACGTTATACGATACAAAGGTATCGCTGAAAAGTGATACAAAAATGCCATAGAAATGGTCCGGATGAGACAGAAAAGGGATCGTAGAAGTCAGTAATAATGACGATCGTTTTATTCAACCTTTGTTTCCCCATCGACCGGGAGCACCGGATTGACCGGATTCGTACGTTGGGGGGCTGTCGGCGTATTGTGCTGATGAAGTTGGTGGAGGGGCCATTACAATGCTGTCCCTCGGACCTTTCGGTCCCCTGACAGGACTGGCACTCGTCGGCGCACCGACAGCTTGGGTATTAATCATAACTGGCGATCGCGACATCGGCGGGGGAGTCGGGTTTGAAGGAGCCTGGTAATGTCCATAATAAGGATCACTATAGGGATCGTTCATGGGTGCAGCGGGCACGGTGGTCGCGCCGTATGTACCGGATTGGAGGGTAGGAGTTCTAGAGGTATTGTATGGAACCCCATATGGTGATTGAGAAGGGTTGTCAGCCATAGTGGCTGTAGCGTTATAAGTGTCCGGATTGAATGCGCCGTATGGATCATAAGGTACATGAGACTGTTGGACATGCGGGTTATCTGGAAATACATGAAAAACAGCACCAAAAAAAAGTAAGAGAACTTACAGGAAGTACCCCCGGGAATGTGACCATACGCCTGTGGACTATACGGATCGTGGTTATAGTGATTGTCTGGAGAAGGGTCGTACATGGCCGCTACCGGGACCGAAGAGGGAGCTGGAGTGCTAGACGATGGCGGATACATGGAGGGGGTAGTGGTAGTAGTGGTATGTGTGATGTTACTTGCCCGACGCTGTGGATAAGGGGATACATTGTTATATTCGTCCACAGCACGAGTGCCAGGTGGAGCCTGCATATAGCCACCTCCTGCATATGCTCCTCGTGCGGTACGACCATAGGTTCCCATACCAGCTCTTCCGGATGTTGATACGCTCTGGTTATCGCGGTAAGGTGCGTCATCTTCGAGGTATATTTCCTCTCCATCCACGCGGGCCTTAAGTGGCTGAGACGGGTCATATTCGTGGAAGGCAGGCAGGCCAACCTCGGGTTGAGCTTGACGAGCCTTGCGGTCCGCCTCTGCTTTGACGGCATCGAGGCGCATTTGCTCGTTGGAGTTGTATCCATTTTCACCAATGGGAGTGCCAGCTTTTCCTCCCCATGCATCGCGCTGACGACGGCCAATGCAGCATCTGCCAATGCCATAGAAGCAGCCGCTGAAGAAGAGAAGAATCCAGGCGACGAGAGTGAGCCAGACAGCGTTGCCGATTGACGCCGAGCCGCCTGATACAGAATTCATGCGGGATTTTGCTATGAAAAAGAGGGCGATGTCAAAGATGAAAGCTACGAGGGCAACAGTAGCAGCAAATCCAGATATGCAGCTGCTGAAGCAAGTCATGGCCATCTCACGAACATGGGCAAGAAGGCCGAAAATGGCGGCGATAGCAGCGAGGCCAAAAGCGACGATGTGGAGAACGAGGACATAAGTGATCCATTTTACGACGACCTGGGGTACTTGGATGATGGTTGTGTCACCGACCAGGGCGTTTATATCTTGGTAAGAGGGTAAGGACTGCGGCAGAGCAAAGGGAGAACAACTGACCGAGCTCATATCCGACGGTGGCATTTGAGCAGGTAGTCGTGGTATCTACGGACACGCAATAACCTAGGGTTCCGAAGGTGATGTCGCCATTCAGATTTTCGACGCCAAGAGAGGCCTTGAGGAAGTAGACAGACTTGATGAGTGGAACAGAGAAAGAGACGACGGCGAGGATGACTGTGGCAGCGAGGGTGATGAGGAAGCCGGGCGTCGCTGGTCTAATCAAGCTGCTCATGTTGCGGATGGGGGAGAAACAGAAAAGAGGAGGCGCTGAAACAGAACGAGATGTGAGGATGGCTGTGCACACAGCAAGCGCACAGTCACAGTTCCCAGCGTAGCTAAGATAGTTCAGCTTGTTCCCAGCGTAGATAGTTCAACTTCTTTCGCTCTCCCCGAACCACCTTCTCGTTGTCCACCGTCTTCTTCCATTCAAACCCGTTCTTCTCAAACACCCGTCGACTACCTTCGTTTTCCGCAAACGTATACCCCACCATGCACCGAACCCCCATCCGTGGAATCGCCCATCCATTCAATATCGTCCCCATTGCTGCGCTCATAATACCCCGTCCGTGGTGGGATGGTGCAAGGTAGTCTGTCCGAGTCAGCCAGCATGCTCCCTCTTTCGAGCCCAACGTCGTCCATACCTCCAAACGTCCACACAATGCTTGGATCCCCGACTGCTTTCCTGTTGTTCGCCTCCACCGCCATCTTCCTCTCATCGGGATCGAGCACCTCCTCCATTTGCGCACGGTTGATTCCGATGTCCCCAAGATAGATGTCTGTCCCATCTGGGAGAACCTCCCTTATGTGTCTGACCGGGCACCCTCCCACCACTTTCAACGGCCCCTCTGGGTTCAACCGATCTTCTTCCCTCAACTCCGCCATAATATCCTCGCTTTGCTTCACAATGAGCGCAAGCCACTCCTCTGCATACTCGTCATGGTATGGAATTTGCGGTCCTTCTAACCATATCGACACCCTAGGATCGTTGATGATGGGGGCGAGGCTCTTGGCGTCGCTCATGCGCGGAGCCGTTAGAATAATGTTGTCGTTCGGAGCGGGGAGACGGAGAAAGGGCTCTCCAGTCCGGAGATTTGTCTCGAGCGGGAATAGTTGACTACCTGGCATGCTGGGCTTTGGTGTTTCTGTACCACAACAGCGTACCAAACTCTTAAAACTCGATGAATCGAGTCAGTGCGAGTCGAGCTAAATCAGTATGTTGATGCTGTGGTAAGTAGCGCTTGTGTCTAAAATGGATGATGCGGGAATTCTACAGCATCCAACTTTCCATCACTAGCTTCAAGGGGATCATTTACTAATCGGATATGCCTCTCGCGCGATCCTGACGGCGTTTTCGACCTCCCCTACGTTAACACCAACACCTTGAGCGCCATCCTCCTTCCCTCCAGCCTAGACCGAGGTTTTGTCAACTTGACCAATGACTCTACGCTTAGACGGTCTCACCTTGCCGCCCAACATCTCAGTCACTTTGGATGCCCACGTCCGAGCATCAAATCCTTTCGCCCGGACATCTTCGGGTACATAATTCGCGTGTGCCACCTTACCACCCTCCACGTTGACACTGAACACATACACAGCTTTTCCGAGCTTCTTGCCTTGCGTGACAATGTTTTGAAGGATCTTTTTTTGGGCGGTAACAATTAGTTTGTTGATTGTCATGTTACCCTGAGTGTGAACCGACCTTTGAGTTACCGTTTACATCAATACTCGCGAAATATCCTATGGCGTCTGGATTTTCATTGAAATAGGTGACCAGTGCGTCGACAGCCTGCGACAAACTCAATATCGGATGATATCTCTCAAGACGATAGGACAGACCGATTTGTTGAGTGCAGCTTCCTTCTCCTTTATCTGCTTGTCGAATGCCTTGCGAATTGCTCCGAGACGCTCTTTCAAATCCGCTTTGACCAAAACCGAGATATCTGCCTGTCCAAGTTCCTGGGATGTGCGTGAGCACCACATTGCAGCACATCCAATAATCCGGCTTACCACCGTAAGAGCCTTGAGGCCAGCATCCTTCTCATTCCCTGAACTAGTTTCGAGTACATCAAGGCGCGATTTAAATTCGTTTGCGACACGCGTCGCCTCCTGAGCCTCTTGCCCAGTAATCGCGGTGATTCGTCTGATACCCTTGGCGATCCCCGACTCCTCGATAATCACAAAGTCCTTGATATCACCCGTCTTTGCGACGTGCGTACCTCCACAGAACTCGATGCTGGTGCTCCGCCATCTCGGATTCTCAAGGTCCCTTGCGATATCGTCGACATCATGCCCTAGTACGACCACGCGTACTGGATCCGGGTAGGCTTCGCCGAAGACCGCGCGGAGGCCAGGGATATTGAACCCGGATTTAAGGTCAATATCTTTGCTATAAACCCTGACATTCCTCCTGACCCAATCAACGGACATAGATTCGATCTTGGCAAGTTCTGAAAGTGCGATCTGAGCTTTATGTGAAAAGTCAAACCGCAACTTTGTGGGGGCGACAAGAGAGCCTTTCTGGTCGATATGGTCTCCGAGCACTTCGCGGAGGCAGAAGTTAAGGATGTGCGTAGCAGTGTGGTTGCTACGGAGTGGCCACCGGCGTAGTTCATCGTATGATGAAATGACATCGTCCCCAACATTGAGTTGGCCATACTTGAGATGACCGGTATGCAGGACATAGCCACTGTACACCTGAACGTTCGTCACTTCAAAATCGCATGCACCGTCGATGACAATGTTTCCGGTATCGTACTCCTGGCCTCCAGCCTCCGCGTAGAAACTCGTGCGATCGAGGAGGATACCAAAGTTGGCACCGTCAGGAACGTTGGTAGTGGATCCAAGGAACTCGCGATTGTAGTAAATGCCCTTTACTATTGCGGTAGTGTTTCCGAGCTCTACAGCAGACGGTAATATTTCTGGATTGATGTTGAGCAAATGGATGGCACTCACGGTATTTGGGCGAGTCATCGGTTTTGGGTATTGCGTCGTTCTTCTCTAATGCTGCAAGATCATGAACGTCAAGCTTGACACTATCCGCCTTGTCCCTCTTGAACGTGCCCTTGCTCGCCTCCTTTGATCGCTCTTGTGCAGTTTCGAACTCCTTCTCATTAATAGTAAGGGAAAGTTCTTCAGCCATGAGACGCGTCAAGTCGACGGGGAAACCAAAAGTGTCATATAAACGCCAGACATCAGCACCGTTCAGTTCATTGAAACCAGCCTCCTTTGCACGTGTGGCATATTGGTCGAAAAGCTTCTCGCCGCGATCTAAGGTGCGCGAAAAGGATTCTTCTTCTTCGTCAAGAATTTCCTTGATTTCTTCCTGTTTCTTTTGAAGTTCCGGGAAGACATCGCCCTGGAAGACGATCAGCGCGTCACAAGAATGCAAGGGGGTTGTGCAGACCATTTGTTCAACAACGACAGGCATGAGCGATGAAAAGAACGAGCCGATGGGTGCACCGAGTTTCTTCCTAACATATCGACAGCCGCGGCGAAGGATGCGACGGAGAACGTAACCTCGACCAACGTTGTTTGGCATACCTCCGTCGCTTAGCGCGAATGAGAGGGTTCGCACATGGTCAGCGACCACGCGGTAGGCAGTATCAATGCCATCGACATCCTCTGCACCAAACTTGCCAGTATATGGACGTGCACCGCTTAGTTCTTGGATCTTGAGCATGATTGGGTGAAAGATGTCTGTATCATAGTTGGACATCCTGTTTTGGATGACAGAGACGATACGTTCGAAGCCCATGCCAGTGTCCACGTGTTTCGCTGGAAGAACTTTGAGGGATCCATCTTCCTCACGATTGAATTGGATAAAGACGTTATTCCAGATTTCTACGACCGTCGGGTCGTCACCATCGACAAGATGGGGGACCTCACGACCACCTATTCGATCGACATGTATCTCACTGCAATGGTGGTTGATATGAATTACGACGAGTAGACGTCGGGCTCACCTGCAAGGACCGCACGGGCCAGTCGGACCCATCTCTGCAGGGGCAGGTTAGGTAGGAGTGGGGATGAAGAGACAAGAAGAATACCCCAGAAGTTGAACTTTGATGGAATGACATGGGTAGGGTCCATGCCAAGATCAAGCCATGTTTGCCTGGCTTCGTCGTCGCACGGAATGTTGCTCTGTGGGTCGCCGGCAAAGTAGGTGACGTAGAGTCGGTCTTTTGGGAGCTTGTAGATGCGAGTCAAAAGTTCCCAGCTAAAAGTGATAGCTTCTTTCTACAGGAATGAAAAGGTTAGGGTAGTGGGGGGAATGGGGGGAAGGACACCAGCCTTGAAATAGTCCCCGAAAGACCAATTGCCGAGCATCTCGAAGAAAGTATGGTGGTAAGAGTCTTTTCCGACATCCTCGAGATCTGGAAAGAGGTGAGTGTGAGGATGACGTGGCTATGGAGGGGCGAGACCGTTGTGCTTTCCGCCAGCCCTGATACACTTCTGGCTGTTGAACGCACGCTTGAGCTTGCCGCGTTCTGAGTTTGGATCGACGGTGCCGAGAAAGATGGACTTGTACTATGTCGCGTGAGGATAGCTGGGGTCGATGAAAAGAGAGATGAGACGGACTTGGTTCATGCCTGCGTTGGCGAAGAGGAGGGTTGGGTCATCGTAGGGAATGGTGGAGGAGGAGGGGACAAAGGTGTGGTCTTTGCTGCGGAAGTAGGCAAAGAACTCATCGCGAATTCTGCGGGCGGGCCAGGGACCGTTGTAAGAGGAGGCCATTCTGAACGGTGCGCGAGATCGATAACCCGCCAACCACCTCATTAAAGATCTTGTCAAATAAGGTCGGTGACTCGCTCATGACTCACTCACGTGATTATAATAGATAAGATTAGATAACCACGTGGCGTGCGTTCACGTGTTCTATCTCCGTGTGCCTGCCCTGAACGCGATCGATAACCCAAGATATCTTTTGATCCCATACACCGAGCTACGGTCCCGGTGCTTGCAACCGACTCATTCCTTCCCCCATTTAAATTCCCCTCCTCCCTTTCTACTTCTCTATCTGTATCTTCTAGACATCATGGTGTACGTTCTCTCTTTCGCGCCCTTCATCTCCGCCATGCTCACCATCCCTCTCCCATTCCATCAGTAACTTCACCGTAGGTGAGATCGCCCGCCTCCCCAATTTTCACCCGTACCTCATCCCAAACAGACCAGGTCCGCGCCCTCATGGACCGGCCCACCAACATTCGTAACATGAGTGTCATCGCCCATGGTCAGTGTCGCCCCGCCATCGCTCCATATCGCCATCTGATCTAACACCCCCAGTCGATCATGGAAAATCCACCCTTACCGACTCCCTTGTCTCCAAGGCTGGTATCATCGCATCAGCAAAGGCAGGAGACATGCGTTTCACAGATACCCGTGAAGACGAAAAGGAGCGTGGTATCACCATCAAATCGACCGCCATCTCCATGTACTTTGAAATGGACAAGGAAGATGTCGAAGTCATCAAGCAAAAAACAGACGGTATGAACGATTACCTTAGATATACACAGATTTTCCCAGTCTTACCAAGCCGATCCCATCAGGTAACGAATTCTTGATCAACTTGATCGACTCGCCCGGGCACGTCGACTTCTCCTCAGAGGTCACCGCCGCCCTCCGCGTCACAGACGGTGCCCTCGTTGTCGTCGACTGTATCGAAGGTGTTTGCGTCCAGACAGAAACCGTCTTGCGCCAGGCTCTTACAGAACGTATTAAACCCGTCGTCGTCATTAACAAGGTCGACCGTGCTCTACTCGAGCTCCAAGTTCAAAAGGAAGACCTTTATCAGTCCTTCCAGCGCACAGTCGAGACTGTCAACGTCATCATCTCGACTTACCACGACGCCGCCCTTGGTGACGTCCAGGTCTATCCTGACAGGGGTACTGTTGCCTTCGGTTCCGGCCTCCACGGATGGGGCTTTACCCTCCGTCAGTTTGCTGGCAGATACGCCAAGAAATTCGGTGTTTCCAAGGACAACCTCATTACCAAGCTTTGGGGTGACAACTTCTTCAATCCCACGACCCGCAAGTGGTCTACAAAGTCTACGGATGCCGAGGGCAAGCACCTTGAGCGTGCTTTCAACATGTTTGTGCTCGACCCCATATTCAAGGTCTTTGATGCCGTTATGAAACACAAAAAGGACCAAGTTATGACTATGTGCGAGAAACTTGAGATTAAGCTTACTTCCGAGGAGAAGGAGATTTCAGATGCCAAGGCCCTCCTCAAGACCATCATGCGCAAGTTCTTGCCTGCCGGCGAGGCTCTCCTGGAGATGATAGTCATTCACCTACCCTCCCCCGCCACCGCTCAGCGCTACCGTGTCGAGACCCTATATGAGGGTCCCATGGATGACGAGTCAGCTATCGGTATCCGTGACTGTGACCCAAAGGGACCTCTCGTTCTCTACGTCTCCAAGATGGTCCCCACGTCCGATAAGGGACGCTTCTACGCATTTGGTCGTGTCTTCTCCGGAACTGTCCGTGCTGGTCCCAAGATCCGTATCCAAGGACCCAACTATATTCCAGGAAAGAAGGAGGACTTGTTCGTCAAGTCTGTCCAACGCACCGTACTCATGATGGGTCGCTACATTGAGCCTATTGAAGATTGCCCTGCTGGTAACATTGTCGGTCTCGTCGGTATCGATCAGTTCTTGCTCAAGAGTGGTACTCTCACTACTTCTGAAACTGCCCACAACATGAGGGTCATGAAGTTTTCCGTGTCCCCTGTCGTTCAGGTTGCTGTTGAAGTCAAGAATGCAGCCGATCTCCCCAAGCTTGTGGAAGGTCTTAAGCGTCTCTCCAAGTCCGACCCTTGCGTCCAGGCTTGGATTGCTGAGACTGGTGAGCACATCGTTGCGGGTGCCGGAGAGCTCCACTTGGAAATTTGCTTGAAGGTCAGATTTGGCACCTTTCTGTCATCCAGTCTTTGCTTAGGGGTAAATATAGGACTTGCAAGAGGACCACGCAGGTGTTCCTCTCAAGATCTCAGACCCCGTCGTTGGTTACCGCGAGACCGTGAAGACGGAATCTTCCATCGTTGCCCTATCTAAATCACAGAACAAGCACAACCGTCTGTATGCGAAGGCTATGCCGCTCGACGAGGAACTTACCAAGGCTATCGAGGCTGGCACCATTAGTGCTCGTGACGATTTCAAGGCTCGTGCTCGTATCCTTGCCGATGAATACGGTTGGGATGTCACCGATGCTAGGAAGATCTGGTGTTTCGGTCCTGAGACTACCGGTGCTAACTTGTTGGTTGATGTCACCAAGGGTGTGCAGTACCTCAATGAAATCAAGGATTCATGTGTTGCTGCATTCCAGTGGGCAACAAAGGAAGGTGTCTGTGCTGAAGAGAACATGCGTGGTGTTCGCCTGAACGTCATGGATGTGACAGTAAGCTCATTGCTGTCGTTACCAGTATAATCCTTTGATCTGGGATACCCTTAGCTACACGCTGATGCTATCCACCGTGGTGGAGGTCAAATCATCCCAACATGCCGGCGTGTTTGCTATGCTGCCTGCCTGCTTGCTACACCAGGTCTCCAGGAGCCTGTTTACCTCGGTACAATGTTTCCCACTCCTCGGTCTGACGTAGGGCTGACATCTGTCTTAGTCGAGATTCAATGTCCTGAGAATGCCATCGGTGGCATTTACAGTGTGCTGAACAAGCGTCGTGGTCAAGTCTTCAGCGAGGAGCAGAGGCCCGGAACGCCAATGTTCACCGTCAAGGCATACCTGCCCGTTATGGAATCCTTTGGCTTCAACGGGGATCTCCGTTCACAAACTGCAGGACAAGCCTTCCCCCAGAGTGTGTTCGACCACTGGGAGGTCATGAATGGCTGTAAGTGCTCAATTGGAGTTGACGATACTGGTTCTGAGTGCATGTCATTATTAGCCCCTCTTGACAAGGGCAGCAAGCTCGAAGAACTCGTTAAGGGCATTCGTACACGCAAGGGTCTGAAGGTAGGCACTATCCTTGGGCTGTTCCTCCCGTGGCTGCTAACATGTCTCGGTTCGTAGCCCGACATTCCTCCCCTCGACTACTACTACGACAAGTTGTAATTCGTGCCTGGATACCGGGATGCTGTAAAATCAGGTTACTATGGCTTAGGAATCTGTTGTAAGCTGTCGTATCCCAACAATTTATCTCTTGTATTTTCTCGTTCAGTTCTGTGGATGACTCGTCTACCCGACGCGGCCACACGCGTCGTGATAACCACCAAGGAAAATATCAGCGACGCTCGAGAATCTGTTATCGAAGGGAAGAGTAAACTTGCGCTGTACGTCATTCACCATGGCGAGGCTCGATCACTCCCTCCGAGTCAACGATGCCAGATGCGCATTGCTCACTTACAAACCGGGGTCACTTCAAAAGCGCTCAAAGTGATTCCAGTTTTACCACGGAATTATAGCATCTCTCACTTCATCCGAGTCACCCCTAGTGCTGTGTCTGGATCGATGGATGGGTACATAGGCTGAGAAGGAAAATTTGCACGTTTTTCGTAGTGCTGATGTCACAGTCTGTGTCCGAATGGATGTCGATACGGTACGGCTGCCAACTGTATGAGGCAACGTTCGCCCACGTTAAGAGATTCTTCTAAGAGTCATCGTGACGCTCTCGGCACCGTCTTGATGAACAAGTCACCATGATTCTGGGACTCCTTCGGTCGGTGACTCGAAGTTTTGGCCGCTCATATACAAAGCAAGAATCACCGAGTGCTCAGGCTAGTAAGCATCACTCACCTCTGACAATCCCTAAAGGATGTCAAATGTTATTGACGATTTAGCAACCGTGTCAGGTATCCAGGCATACCTTCAGGACAACCCTGAATTCGCTGCTCACACAGTTGAGAAACTCACTGGGGGGACGGGTAACTTCGCGTATAGGATACACCTCCACAGAGCATTCGCTGGTCGCCGGACGCTTGTCCTGAAATATGCTCCTCCATATATTGCTTCGTCGGCCACAAAATTTCCGTTTGACCAGAAACGCCAGGTACTCATCAGCTTACCAACATTATCCTGGTATACTAACAATAAAATCCAGCTCATCGAAGTCCAAGCACTCCGTCTCGCTCGTCAGTTGTCCACAGCCAACGTCCCCGCGATTATCACAGTTCCTACTGTCCATTTATTCGATGAGGAAAGACATGTCATGATCATGGATGACGCAGGGGAAGATTGTCAGACACTGAAGGAACTACTCATTGAAGAGGGTTTGCCAAAGACCGTCTCGGAGCGAATTGGCACTGCCCTCGGCGAATTCATCAGCGGTGTCCATGCCTGGAACCAGAACCCTGACACCGACCTGACTGTGTTTGCAAACAATCAGGTTGGGAAGTATATCACGGCCCTCGTGACTTACGGACGACTCGAGTCCACTCTGGCGGGAGGGGACAACATCCCTACACTCTCGAATCCATTGCTGGGAATTCCTGCAGCGAAGATGATGACGATATCGAAGCTGGTAGAGAGGAGGCAACAGGCCATCTACGCTGCGTCCGCTACCAATCCCATGACGCATGGAGATTTCTGGCCAGGCAACCTCATGGTGTCGCTTAGACGCGCGACGGACGGAACTGTCGAGGGTGTGGAGAAGCTATACGTCCTGGACTGGGAACTTAGCAAGACCGGGTTACCTGGACTAGATCTCGGCCAATTTTGTGCAGAGATGTACATTTTGTCCGAGTTCCATCCAGCGCGAGAGGAGGCGACTCGGACTATAATTGGGTCGTTTTTGGGTGCTTATAGGAAACTGAGAGGAACGAGTGAGGACATCGAGCTTGCAAGAACAGTCGTGAGTCATATCGGCGCGCACTCGGTGGCAGTGACTCCGCGCGTAAGCTCCTGGGCTGGAAGACAGAAAACGAGAGACATGGTAGAGAAGGGAGTGGAGATGCTGGTCCTGGGCGAGGAGGGATCCGAGTTATCCCTGAGAACGAGTATCGTAGGGCCGCTCCTTTGAAGTGTGCTGTGTACATGCGGACTTGACACGTATCTATCCAGTGCACCGGAGGAAATGCGACGATGGGATCCATCAGAACGATTTCTCGCTTGTCGATGATTGGCCGAATGAACTTTATCATTGAGACGAGTCGGTGATTCTAGTTGACTAACTACCAACTTACCTTCCTCATTATGATCCCATATCTCGCTGAGCTGCCCTCAGAGATATATTCTGGGATATTGGAACATCTCCCTCGGGACGAACGGCAACAGACTATCCTGTCACTCACCAGAGCTATCCCACTTTCCCCGGTGCCTTTGTACCACTTATTTGAGCACATCCGTCTCAAGTCAGCGGAGAGTGTAGTGCAGCTATATCGTCGACTACGAGGACGCCTCGAGGAGCCAAGCTGGATTCAGGAATTCTCTCTTGAAACATGGAGTGTAGACGCAGACGTGGTGGTCAACCTAATGGCCCTCCTCTCGCGGCTTTCCAGGATCACGTTATTTATTGGGCCGAATTTTGCGCCGGAACATCTGGAGGAGATGCTGGAGAAGCCGAGGGAAACCTTGCATTACATCTCATTACGTTTCAGACCATAGTAAGCCACGACGCTTCTCGTGGCCAAGGCTTGCCGCTGACCACGACCCCAGTGTACAGAGAGCAACATATTAACAGTTTCTCAAGGTGGGAGGGGGCAGCATAAGCCTTATACTCGGGCTCGCTAACTCGGAAATCAGGGTGCATACTTTGACACTGCCTTGGAGGCCCTTTCTCGATGGCCGACAGCC
>JBBPQN010000438.1:0-16096 GCA_038092575.1 Boletus subluridellus
GAGGAAATGAGATTGATGCGATTGTACCATAGCATTGCGATCAAAAGTAGGAAAGCGAGAAATGGGAAATGGAAATGGAAAACGAGAAATGAGAAAACAAGAATGATGGATCGCGTCCGTCAAACGAACAAGGATAGATGGCGCGTATCATTAGTTTGGCTGGTTTTGGGACAAAGAGGGGTAATCTGCTGGCTTGTCCGATGACGCCTTGGAAGCATTGACTGTGCGCTCCAAGAGTCGCTCAACTGCAAGATTAATGAGCTCAGATCACGGTGCAAATGAAGAATGTCATACTGGAAATCAAATGCTTGCTGTAGGCACTCGAGTAGCGGCGCATGCTTACGAGCTGAGGGCGGATCTTGCTCACAAGCAGATCTTTCTGGTCTTGATCAGCGACCGTGAGCGCTCGTTGTAGCACGTAATCTTCAAATACATTAGTTAATCACGGTCGCGAGCTCCTGCCCTGAGTAACTTACTGGCAAATTGGTCCTTCATCATGGATACAATGGGACTAACACCATCAGGCTTGGGCGTGATGATTTCTTCAACCAATGCACGTCGCTCCTCTGCCGTAGCGGTGACAAGTGCCTTCTCACAGACATTCGACGCGAACTTATGTCGGGCCATATTCAGCATTTGACCGCGAAGCTTAGCAATAACTTGACAACGATCGTGAAGTTTTCCTTGCTCAAGAACAAATTGAACAACATAATTCTAGCGGTGTAAAAATATTAGCGATGCACCACACATCTAAAAAGGGAGGTTGCCTACCCCGAACTGATCTTGCATAAGGTTGATCATGTATTTGTGCAATTCGTCCATCAGGGCACGAGTCTGTTCCTCTGGCAGATGCTCGAAGCACCGCTGGAGAACTCGACAGCCATATGGGTGTGTTGATAAGTCATACACATTGCCACGGAATGATTGCACAAAACCGAGGCGATCGGAAGATACACGCTCGATCAATTTCTGGACAACATGATTGCCATTCGCATCCTTGACACACTTGAGCACATGGGGTTCCAACTCTTTCACGATGGTGCCTTGTTGCTCTGGAAGAATGAACTCAACAGCCTATGAAATCTGGTTAGTGGTGCCCCATTATGTCAATTACGACTCTACCTTTTGTACGACGCGACAGCCATACATTTGCAGGGACAACGGGAGAATATGGCCTTCCATGGCGTTGGCTAGTACGGTCTTCTGCACCTGTGTTCCATGCTCGAACAGTTTTTGAATGACCTGTTCGGGATAAGACAAGTGCCAGAAGAAGACGTACTACAACTCACGTAATTGCCAAAGACATCCTGGATCAACTGCAGTGCATTATCGGGTACAATTTCATCGAAAACAACCTGCTTTTCCTCTGATGTTGCCGTTTCAAGCTTCTGTTGGATAAACCGGGAGCCGTGTTGATCGCCGCTAAACTCGACAATATAGCCAAAAATATCCTGTACCGCGATATCATTAATAGTCATACTTACAATCTGCAACACAACGCACCCTCAATTCCCACTTCCGTGACTTGTTAGCCCTGAATTCATCTAACAGCGGACTACGCAAAGCCAATGTGGCATCCTTATCCTGACGACGTCCAGGACGGACGTTCTGGTGGTAAAACGGCATTCCGTGGGCATTCAGACCAGTGTGCCCATAAAGCGCACCGCCAGGGAGCATGAAAGGTAGCTGTGTGCCATATTCCATGGCTGCTGCATAAGCCTGGCAAATCGAAAAGGTGAGTTCTAAGCCATCCCTCCATTGTGACTGCCAGCCTCACCTGTTGCTGTAGACCATACTGACCTCGCATATGAGAGGCTACTCAACGAGATCAAGCAAATACATACCTGCTTTTTGTCCTGTACACCAGTCGGTACCGCAGCGCTTAGTTGCGGTGTTGGCATCGGAGAGATCGAAGGGATAGTAGGATATATCATCGGTTGATGGGTAGGGTAGTAATATTGCGAAGGCGACCGAGCGGAAGCAGAGTAATCGTAATATATGCCAGACTGCTGGCCAGCGGAAGCATTAGGGTGTAGTGTCTGCGGAGATACACCTGGGTATACATTCGCGGGGGAGTTACTGTTCATGCCACCAGTAGCGGGATATAGCGAGGGGTCGGCGGGTGTACTGTATCCGTATCCATAATCCATATAAAGGTCGCGTGGCGCGCCGTTGGTATAGTAGGAAGAATAATCTGCTTGAGGGTAACCGCCGTACGGTGCTCGACCCTGAACCATGGGGGACGGTCGCACCTGGGGAGAAACAGAATGATGGGCAGCGTTGTTCGGTTGCGATGGTTGACGGTATTGGTTGTTGATGCGGTCGTCCTCAACAGCCATTCCTCTAAGGCCCAGTGACAGTTCGTTCTCGACCATAGACGTGACATCGAACGTTCCGTTTTGCCCGGAGAATGAAGAGGATCCGTAAGTAGGATTAGACGGCGACGGGTACCTGCTAGACCCAAGCGCATCCTTCCCAAGCGCATTATCGAACCTCTGGGGGGAGAATTGCCCGGGCTTCGCAGAAGAACGATCGTCCTTGAAAGACCGAACGTCAGCATCAAAGGATCATATTGATATTGACAGGAAAAAGAAAAGAAACAACGTACAATTCTGGATCCCGATAGCGCAGTCGTCTGAACCACTGTCGCTTGCCTCTGTCGCGCATGATGCAAAGAAAGCTGAGAGTTCACATCCTACCACAAACTTAGCGGACACGTTCCGTAATACCATTGCTTGACTGACCAACTGAGAAAACTCCTTCTTCTGCGGGCTGCCACTCATCTCATCCCAAGTGCCACTGGATGGTCTCGGTGCGGTCCAACTTTCCTCTATGTTAGAACGGTACGCATTCTCGCCTTGCGAAGGTGAGAAGTCGTTCACGCTTGCCGCAGAAGAAATAGACGCGTTCCTCTTCGATGCCGGTGTCGTGGACCCCCAGACCTGATAGCACATGTAAGCGTACACGTGTTGGGAGGACAAGAATTTTACGAACCTGCCAACCAGAGTTAAGGCCCTTGAGCGCAGGCCCTGCACTCATCGGGACTCCAAACATGTTAGTTGCGGTTGCTGGCGTGAACTTTGCCTGTGGATGTGCCTTGGGAGGACCATTAGCCAAGACTCGACAGGGAGATGATGCCGCGACACACATTACTCGGCGATGCAGACGGTGAATGACCCGAGGAGCGCGTAGACGATCCCGAAGGCTTTCGGGATGTGTTCCCAGGATGTGATGCCATTGCAAAAAAGGTAAATTAATCACGCACTGAGGAGAACGGGATGAGGGAAGAGGTGTGTGTGTGCGGACAGCAACTCACGCAAATAAAAAAGAACAAGGAGCAGTAGAGATTATAGTTTTAAACGGAGGTGTAAATGAATTAACTGTGACAGGGAGCAGAGATTAGTGATAATGTACCCGTGAAAACCAAATCAGCAGTGAGTCCGGCACGGAGACGCGGTTAAGAGCGCGTCGAAAGCAAGGGAGGAGACACGAGTTATCGTAAATGAGCCACGATGTGCGCTAGGCGGAAAAGGACGCGTGAATGATGAGACTCACCAGAGATGATGTACTGAAAACCAAGATGCCGAACAGATGGTAATACGGCGTTCTTTCCAGACACAGGACAGGAAGGCAAGGGGGACAACTGGCCTCGAGCTGCCGTGTTATAGGAGAAGAAAGAAAAAAGCAAGGAGCTCCGGGTGGGAGCAAATTTCTAGCGCGATTATTGAACGGAATTGAGTCGCTAAGAATTTGGTTCCGCAACACAAATGGCTCCGTCACTGTGCCAGTACGGCACCTCGCCCAGTGCGGACTTGTAGAGTTGAGTAAATGAGCGGACGATCTTGGTAAGGCAGAGGACGAGCTGGCCGGCAAAGGGAGAGATCTGTCGCACTCGGTGTCGGGACAGGCTCTTGGCGCCGCCAGAGCCTGAACCCTGGTGAACCTTGGCTCGACTATTTGCCCCGAAGTCAGGCTGGATGACCCTCATTAACACACAGCCATCACAGGTCCCCGCCTTCGCGTATTTCCGGTGAAAATTTTTTGGGTTGCTGGAACGGCAGGGTGATGATACCGGCACCGTCGTGCACGGATTTTCTGAGTCGGGCATGGAAGGAAGATGCAGCTGTCAGTAGCAGCTGTACTTCCGTCTCGCTTAATTGGATCCCTCGTCGGCTCCGTCGCAACTGGCTCTCCGTCACGGACGATACCCCCAACGGACGTCGTAATCGCCTTGCCTGGGCCGTGGACGCTTCTGTCCACCCCCCCGGATCTATTTATACGTCTATGACATACACAGGGTAACGTCCATACAATTTTCCCTTCCGCACCCACACCTGGTCCAGGGACACTCCCTGACGGTGAGCCAGATTAGTGTAAAATACTTATTTCTACCGGGTCACATCCGCCAGTCAAAGTGCATTAGGGTATGTGTAGATCAAGTCAATAGGAACGCCTGGCGTGCCGAGGATCATAGTATATCTGACGTCCTCTAGCTTCCTCGAGAGTTGAAGAACCACGAGGCGCGCTTCGCTAGGGTCGGACTCGTCAACATGTCTCCCACAGCCAAAAATGCGTGTACGTACCACCTCTGATAATCATCATCCAACAAGGATAGATAAAATCCGAGAGAATGATCAGCTGTACTTCGAAGGAACCTAACTCAATCACTTACCCTCCTTCCTCATTCTGAATCCTAGTCAACGGATTGGCCGATGACGGCCCACTGCCTCCAGTTGCTTGCGTAGAACCACCTGTGATCCCTGCGACCGCAGCAGAGCCGCCACCGCCACGGAGTGGCTTAGCGATTCGACCAAAGTTCAATGTCGAAGTGTTCGAGGCTTTTTGCGCTATGCCGGTTCGTAAGCAACCGACCAAGTATATGGACACATCACCCTTACCACGTGCTTGCTCGAGCCGTTCCTTCACCGATTGAAGCTGCGTCTCGAACTTCTGGTTCTGAATGGCTAACCGACGGTCGGCGTCCTGGAGGAGTGTTTCCAGATTCTGGATCCGCTCATTCCGCGCAAGCAGTTTTCGCTCAGCGATACCAGCTTCCTTCTTCAACGCCGAGTTCTGATCGACAAGCTGCAACTCACCAGTGAGATAAAACGAGAGTACAGTAAACGAACACCGACCTGCTTCTGAACTATCGTCAACTGCTCCAAATTCCGTTCGAGGAACGCCATCTTCTTCTGTTGAGCTTTGCTGTTGCTATTCCGAATGACGTTGTTGTACTGCTCCTTGATCTCATCCAGTTGGATCTCGAGTTCGACGACCTGCCACAATGCCGTGAATAATGAGTCGCACAGCATACCGAGCTATTCCACCTTTTCACAACGGTTCGACAGATCCCGCATGAGCGACTTCTTGACACCCTCAAACTCTGCAAGTTGAACATTGATCGCCTTGCGGGTGCGCTCCAGGTCTTGGGCACTTTCGGCCAGGCTCTTACCACCCTCGATGCCTGCAGACGTCACGGCGAAAGCGCGCTACGCGGAACGACATTGTATTGAATCGGAACGAAACAATATCCAGGAAAGCACATACCTTCAATTCTTCATTGACATTCTTCATGCTGTCAATCGTAGCATTGAGTGAACGGATTTCGTTCGATTTCAGTTCAAGCTGCTGTTTGAGATCGGCGACCTCGGCGATGCTGGCCTCCCGCCGAGCGGCGTACTGAGCTTCGAGTTTGTTCTAACGTTGAGTAATCGTGTCATGAACATGCACTGATACGATGCGAGTTATCCAATAGGCGTACCTTGAATTCCGTCATCGAGTTTGCAATGTCCGCATTACTTGTCTCCTCGTCATGGATGGTTTTCTCTATTCGGCAATGGGGTAAACTCGTGAAGGCGTCTGTGCTATTTAGACGCACCGAGAAGTTCTTCATACTCGGCTTCAAGGGTAGACAGGCGGCCCTCAAGCTCGTCACGGCGTCGAGTGATCATCTCATTTTCTTCCTGACTTTGACGCAGGCGATCAAGAGTCTCACGGACTAAAGACTGGGCCTCGGTGAGCTGTCTCCTGGCTGTGACCACATCATCGACGGTAAGAGATGAAATGGTCGCCTCGGAGTCGACAGCGTCGAGTTTAGCAAGCAGTTGGCGAAGCTGCTCGTCCTTTTCAGAGAACGCTCCTTGCTACGCGGGGAGTCAGCGCTCTAATGACTTAATACTCACAGGAAACATACCGCATCGAATTTGGCCATCATAAGTGCCATCTTCTCTTGCTTGCGCTTCTCTTTGTCCTCCGCGGAGGCATCTTTCTGCGCGCTGCGAAGGTCGGTAATGATCTTCTTAAGTTCATCCAACTCGTTCTTGGAATCCTGGTTCTGCTCTCTCAGGATGTCGATTGTGATGATACTTTCTTTGTTGTCATAGTCAAGGCGCTCGACTTGCAAACGGAGCTCGTTTAATTGGGTAGACATTGCTTTGTTCTCCTACAATAACCGCTGTAGAATAAGAATGCAAGATAAGATGAAGTGTTACCTTAGAGACGGAGGTTTCTTGCTCCCTGAGGAATGCAAGCTCTTCCCGGAGCTCCTTGACAAGTTTCTCTGCAGAAGCTAGTGCACTCTCTTTCTCGGCCAACAGGTCACTGAGTTCGTTTTCCCTGCGCAGGAAGTCCTCCCGTTCATCCTTGTCCATGCCTATGACAGTAGGTGTTTGTGGTCGACTGTCGATATCTGACCTGAGGCCCTCTAAAATAGGGTTGACAGGGGTCATACTCCTGACAGTTGAGGGAGTGGGTGACGAATTGGACTTCTTGGAAACACCGACGGAGGACATGGGCTTGTCTGGAGTTGCCCATTCACCTTGTTCCACGGATCCTCCGGAGCGCCATATAGCGAGCTCGGCTTCCAGTGTCTGTATGTAAGCTAGATGTCTTGTATTCGCAAGTTGCGCTTTGGAGAGAAGCCCCTTGAGCTCCAGCGGTGAGAGCTCTTGGTTGACGCGAGCAGTATTCTTGATCGACTTCGCACGAATACCAAATCGGAGGGTCGATAAAGTCTCAGCTTCGTTGTACGCTGAAGGAGAACAATTGATGATAAGCGTCGTCCGTGAATTACCACCCAAGGATTCTTGCAGGATCCGCGTAAGTTTCGAGTCACGGTATGGAATATGTTTGGCCTAGAACATCAACCAATGCCGACGTCACTCACAAGCTCGACCTTCTTCGGAGAGTCTGAGCCACGTACCTTTGAATCTGTCAGAGCGTTGATGACCATGCCGAGAGCCGAGAGTGATTTGTTAATCTTCTTGGCTTCCTCGAGAGTTTGGCCCGACGCCCCTGTCTTTCCAACCTTTTCAGAGCCGGCAAGGTCCACGAGGTAGAGATTACCGCTCTTTTGAGCGCCAGTCTCAGTGTTTCGCTGCTGAATAGTGATAAGGAAGATTGAATGTGAACGAGAACTCTCAGCATTCATATCTGTCACAAAGCAAGGTCAGAATCCACCACGCGACCAGTCCGGAGCTCAAAATTTACTCGTGGAAGTCACTACTCGTGCTGCACCTCCTTGACGCATGATCTCGTAGACTTCGCGAGCACTACTGACATAATAATCCGAAAGATTCTTGACATATACACCTCTCGACTTTTCCTCGTGAACCTGTAGATTATCATTTTGAGCTACCAGACAAAAGACAATCAGTTGCGTTCCAGGGGAGAGAGAGCGAGACAACTTACGAGCCAGCAAGTCACGGATGCGTTCTAGATAAATCTCCATATATGAAACCTTGACCATATACTCCAAGTGAGCGTCTGATTCCACTATTGATTGAAATATTTGTTCGGTAATCCGAGGTATGATGCCTTTGAGTTCCTCCGAGTCTATATCTGCGCCCTGGGAGTGTCGATGAGCATATGCAACTACAGTAGGTGGAAACCACTTGCCATCATGGTGAAAGTCTTGCCGCTACCGGTTTGGCCGTAAGCAAACACAGTTCCGTTGTAACCATCGAGGACATCTAGGTGATCCATCAGTAATCTGGATTAAGAATGTCGAGTTCCATAAGGAGGAAGCGACAATCTCGGGGGTGGTTAAATATTTGGATGATGGTCTTGTCCGAGTGACGCGAGTTGCTCGAAGACTCTTACCTCTGACGATGCTGTCCGCGGAGCAAGACCGCGTTAGTAAGCGACAAGCAAACGCGAGCGTCGGGGGACTTACTCCTTAACACCGTAATCGAACACTTCGTGTTGCTTCGTGCCCATTGGGAATACCCTATCAAAGGTAAAGCCGTCCTTCTCTGGTCCAGAAACAGCTTGCGAGTTGCGCATCATGGTTGTTTGAAGATTGTCATCGAATGACACGACGATTTCACCACCTTCTCTCAGTTCGAGAGCATTGGGGGGACGAAATCTGTGTGTTGTGCGTCAGCGCGACGGCTGCAAGTACACGGTGGACTTGGGATGTTGGTGGCCGGAGACATACCGACAGACGACTTTGATGTTGGTTGAGGACGCCATGATGGACGATCTGTCTAAGAGTCTGGTGGGGTGCCACGACCAGTGCACGGGTATATGGATGATGTTTGGGATCAGAAGGAGGACGGTCGTTGGGGACTCTAAAGGGTGTCGCGGTGAAAGAACTGCACGTTCAAGTTGTCTATTTCCAGCGGTGGCTGAACATGACATTACCCGACACACATTAAGCTACGATACATCGCAGAGCTCGCTGCAGATCATTTCCATCCGGACTGGCAACGCAGATCACATTCAAAAGCGGATGATCTTGAATTGCGTGCACTGTTGTACAATTGCAAAACTCGGAGTATGCGATAGTTAAATGTTCACTCTGCTTAGTCGTCATCACTCCCCACGGAAGGGGGTGCCGGTACAGGTCTGCTTGAAGAGGCCGCCGGACGACGAGGGATTTGATCCTCTTTTTGGGCAGCATCGGCGGCATCTATCCATTCCGAATAGATGTCAATAGGCTCGGTCAGATCTAAAGGGATGCATTTGTAAGGAGAGGTGGCGAGACGCGGACGAGGAGGCTCACGGTTGACTTTGCTCTGATATCGCTGGTCGCACACCCTGCACACGAGCTGCGCAATTCCCTCCTTTCTGTCGAGTCTAACGGTGACGGACTTGTCGTGGTTGCAGAATAGACAAGTGAATGCGGTGTCTGTGCGCGATAAAATAATCAGGACGACCCGGGCGTCGCTGCGAGTACGTACCGAGTGGCTGCCTGCGCCTTGCTGCGCTTGCTGCAGCTGGTTTTCTGGAGGATTTCTTGCGCTTTCCCATCTTTTGTCGAGAGCGGTGAGTAGTAGACTTGGACTGGGACCATAGTAAGCACTGCTCCACCCGCACGTGATCTCGACGCGTATCGTGGTCGTTGATTTGGCGCGGTGACTCTGACCACTCACGCGATGGCTGCTCGTCGGCCCACATCCTCTCGGTCCAAACCAGCCATTCCCCAACCCAACTCCAGGACACGTACCACGGCACCCCCTCCCTCCGATGAACGCACTAGATTCGAACACTTAGCAGCTTCTCTCGCTTCAGCTAGAAGTGCAAAATCGAGCGACCAAGAAGATGGTGAAACACACATTCAGGTCGTCATTCGATGTCGAAGACGCTCGGATCGTGAAATTCAGGAAAACTCTCCCATCATCGTCAGCTCGCACGGCGCCAAAAGCAAGGAAGTCACCATCGAGACCTCCGCACCAGTGTCCAGCCTGGGCGTTGTAACGTTGCCACCAACGCGGACGTATCCTTTCGATCTTGTGTTTGGTCCAGAGGCCGACCAAGCAATGATTTATCATGATGTCGTCAATCCCTTGCTCGACGAAGTCCTCACGGGCTACAATTGCACACTATTTGCATATGGGCAGACGGGCACGGGGAAAACGTGCGTCACCCCGGTACCCGTCATACCTTGTCCGCTCACTTTAGAATAGATACACTATGCAGGGTGATTTAACACCAACGCCGATGGGCAATCCTTCCGCTCAGGCTGGAATGATACCCAGAGTGTTGTTCCGTTTATTTCATCAACTCGAGACATCAGCAGCGGATTATAGCGTCAAAGTATCATTCGTCGAGTTATACAACGAAGAGTTACGAGATCTTCTTGCGAACGAACTGTCCGCTCCAGCAGGTTCAACCCAACCGATGGGCAAGGGGGGCCCGTCTGATAACCAGGGTGGTCTGAAAATATTCGACGATGCTAGCAAGAAAGGCGTTTTCATCCAAGGTCTGGAAGAAATACCTGTCAAAGACGCGGCCGATGCACTGGCTCTCCTGACCAAGGGCAGCCATCGCCGCCAGATTGCAGCGACCAAGTTCAACGACCATTCTAGTCGTTCTCATTCCGTGTTCTCCATCACTGTACACACGAAAGAGACTTCGTCGATAGGGGAAGACCTATTAAAGGTCGGGAAACTCAATCTCGTCGACCTTGCTGGGTCAGAAAATATAGGTCGCTCCGGTGCCGAGAATAAAAGGGCAAGAGAGGCTGGCATGATCAACCAGAGCCTGCTAACTCTCGGACGGGTCATCAATGCACTTGTCGATCGTTCCTCTCACGTACCATATCGGGAGTCCAAGCTCACCCGTCTTCTCCAAGACTCGTTGGGGGGCCGCACCAAGACTTGTATCATCGCGACTATCTCACCCGCAAGGTCCAATATGGAGGAAACCCTCTCAACCCTCGATTATGCAATCCGAGCCAAATCCATTCGCAACAAGCCCGAGGTTAACCAAAGGATGACGCGGAACTCTCTCCTCAAGGAATACGTTGCCGAGATTGAGAGGCTAAAGGCAGACGTCCTAGCGGCCCGGGAGAAAAATGGCATTTTCTTCTCCGAAGAGACGTGGAATCAGTTGAGCGCTGAGCAAGAGCTCAGGCAGACCGAGATGGAGGAATCGAAGAAGCAGATAAAGATCGTGGAGAGTCAACTGAGGAATGTACGAGAGGAGTTCGAACAAAGTATAGCGTTATTGATGAAAAGGGACGGGGAGTTGAAAGAGACAAAGGAGAGGTTGAAAGAGACAAAGGGAGAACTTGAAGTGAAGGAGGGACAACTCAAGTGGGTGAAGAGCGCTTTGGAAGAAGAAGTCGTTGTCCGGCAAGCCTATCAGGTCAATGAAACCAAACTCGACGGCGTCGCTTGTGGGTTGAAGCAGGTCGCTGCGGAGAGCATCGACGATATCGGTGCCCTGTTTGATAAAATTCGTGAGATTGTTTCCTTCCTCAATGGTGGCTTATTTGACGACTTTGCCTAGAGCGCAAGACAAAGGTTTTCTGTTCCAATATTAAGGCAGTATCCTCTCACGGAAAATCGATGACCAATGAACTGGCTGCCCTTTCTGCGAAGCTGGACGACTTTATGAAGACCGCTGGTCATTCAACAGAGCACCTTCGAACTGAAGCAAAAGCATTCCATACCAAAGAACATGAGATCATGACCGCCCACTCCGAACGAATCGATCAGCAGCTGCAACGCATCCAAGACTCTTTATGCGTAATCAACGCCAAGGATGATGCGTCTGCTGAAGCGATAGGTATTATGCAGAGCGCGGTTAGAGAATCCCAGGACACGATTAGAAGCTCGTTCGCTGCCTGGTCGGATGGCTTGCGCAGGAGCTCCCAAGCTCTGTGTAACGAACTGTACTCCATGAATCAGAGCAACCTTGCTGCCGTAGGTTAGATCTTGAATTGGTCTTTCAGGAAACTGAAATCTGCCTCTAGCTGCAAGGTGCTCTCTCGGCGATGGGGTCTCTGCTTGACACAGCTATTGGCGAGGTTCTACAGTTCGTCAAAGTAGAAGGCGAATCTACATTGCAGGCTAAAGCAATCACCGACGAAATGTCTCGAGCCGAAATCTCCCATCTTCAAACTCAGAATGCCCTCCTCTCACAAGCACTCGAAGCCGAGAAAATCAAGTCTGAGAAGGCCGGGGAAGAGTTGGTCCAGCGCATATCTGGCCTTCTGGGTGATTTCCTAGCTGCACGGCATCAAGAACTAAGTGAAGCCTTTGGCACCGTCGTAAAAGGGAACGGAAGAGTGGAAGAAGAACTTGGCAAGTTCGGGCAGCGACACGAGCGACTGGTTGAACATGCTAATTCTCGGGGAGCTGAACTCTCGGCATCGTTTGCGCGTAAAGGAGTGGAAGGCAAGAGGTTGCGCGATGGAGCGATGAAGGTAATTTCTTCCGCTCGATATTCTCGATGCATCTCATCAGTTCTCCAGTCTGCGAGTTCAGCTCAAAACGCATTCAAGGATGGACTTTCGACGGTACAACTGTCCATGAGTACGGCAACGACCACATACTCTGGAGAACTCCAGAGACACGGGCAAACCTTTCAGACGTCGTTTGGAGGTGGTCTTGATCGACATAATCGGGCAAAGAGAGCTCGCGTCGAGACTACAAATGCAATGGTGACGGACGTGCAGGTTGACTTGCGAAATGTCCAGCGGGGATTGGCCTCCGGTCTGAGGAACGTGGAAGGATTCACTTCTCACGTAGCGTCAAAGGTGTGTCATTTTATCCGCAGTGCCGCTGACCGCCAGTACAATTTACTACCTACAGAGTGCAAATCTGGCCGACTCAGTGGAAAGGCATCACAGAATGGTCACGAGTGGCTTGAGTGCCATCCAGCAGACCTCACGATCACTCCTCGATCAAGCCACGCGGGAGGACGTTCCTACTGGGATGACGCCTCGCAAACGGGTCTGGGAATACGACGATAACTGGGAACTAACCAAGAACCGCGACGTCATTTTGCAATCCTGGAAAGGAAATACAACGAGTGCCAGCACCACTCCACTCTCCGTGGCACTGTCTCTGCCCGAGGAGTCGTGTGATACACCATATGGCGACGTGCAAACAGATGGGGAAGAAACACCAGACGACGATGAAGTGGACGGGGACCTTACTGCTACTATTTCTCCTTCTACTCTTCCAAATGAGGCTCCACGGCCGCCAACACCGCCAACGGTTTTATTATCTTCGTCGACGTCGTCTTCAGCGACGCTTCCTGTCTCGCAACAACTACCCCCAATACCCCGTCCAGCCATGAAATTGAAGAAAACGACGGCTGCTAAATCTGGATTGCCGACGACAATGGGGGCATTGGTGGATCGCCCAACAAATATTCTGGGTCCGAGAGGTTCACGAAGAGTCAGATAATGCTCTGAGCGAGAGGAGAGTACTTATATTTAAGATATTGTATCATACCTGTAGTAACTCCGTTCTTGCATTACCTAATGTAACCCAAGTTGGCGAGCGGGGGCAGAGTCGGGCAAGCGCAGCAACTTATTCCTTGTACACCAGCACAATGGCAGCGGCGGGACTGAAAAGTGAGTCTCATGTCCCTGGACTCCCGCAGAACTAAGCTGATGCACAACCAAAGCCGTCATTCTCTTGTCTTTTGTCCTCGCCGTCGGATTCTTACTTATCATCCTTTCGTGTGCGCTTTGGGCGAACTGGCTACCTCTCTTGGTCGGTGAGTCCAGAACTCGACTATCAAGAGGTCCATGATTAACATCTTTCCCCTACAGCACTCACATTCGTGTTGGCACCTCTTCCTAACGCACTGTTCGCACACTGTGGAGGGGACGAGTTCTCATCTTACGAGGCTAATGCAGGCCCTGTTGACCTCGGACGGTTCATCACATCCATAATCGTCGTTTCTGGATTCGCACTCCCTGTCGTTCTTACACACTCGGAAGTGATAAGACCAGGCGCTTGTGTCATGTCGACAATTGGTGGCGGGTGTGTAACCACCGTCCTTTCATACCTTGACATCTAACAGCTCTTTCCTCAGACTGGTCTACGGGACAATTCTTGCCTACTCAGCAGCCTTTAGACAAGACGACTCCGAATTTGATTGATCAAAAGACACCTGCAGTATAATCTGTACTTATCACTGCAAATATGTGACTACATAACTGAATGGACCTCGTCTTTATATACGGCCAAGATCAATGGATGACGCGACACCAATACGTTATGTCAAAGATGCGAAAGAAAAACTATGCGAACATGACGACTGAAGGATGGAACACTGGGATGGTCCTCGATGCCATTGCTTACCCAGTATTCGCAACGTCCATATCAGGCTGTCCTAGTCGGGCTGTGATGAGGTTTACCATCCTGAGCAGTAACATGATTTTCGGGGAGACGGTGTCCAGTGTGTGATTATGGCTTTCTTGGACCTTGTCAAAGACCTGCTGTTGAATGCTCACTAATGTTGCGCAAAATTTCTCCCTGAAGAGACCATCGAGCTCAGTGCCGAGTGATTCGATGATGTATTCCGCAGAGGGAAGATCATCTGCTGTTTGACCAGCAGGTGCTTGTGAAATGTAGGCTTGTAGTGCTGCCGCTATGGCGTCAATTTCTCTATCACGGCGTACCAAGGCACCTTGGGATTTCGCATGCTCAAGAGTATCCTTCAAAAGCAATATCAGATTGCCTCGCATACCTCTCAAGATCAAAAACATTAAATCAAACCTGGGCAAGTTTGTTTTTGAATTCTTGATTTTCTGCTTCTAACGCCATACACCTAGCCTCCAGAGCGTTCACCTTTGTGATCAGCTCTGCGACCTCCACCGCCAGTACTCCGATTTCTTCGCCTGTTGTTGTAACAGCACGCACGAGTTCCTGGTTCTTTACATCGACAACAGCCTCGATCTCGGTTTGAGACACCTCTGTTGGTTCCATGACAGGTGGATAGAGTGCGTCTTCTTCTTCCAACCGAGCATCTATGTTGAGTTCAATCTCGCCTGAAACAATTTGGTCACGTTGGATAATGTCATTCTCGAGATCGACGAGGTGATGATCAAGCTCGGTGAGTTTATCGCGGAATGCTTCCAACTCCTTCGCTGTGTCCTCGTTCATGACCTCTGCGTTTTCATTCGTGGATTGCCCAAGCGTATCCGCTTCCCCCTCCAGCTTTCTTCGTTTGGCAGGCCGATCCGAATCTTGTGTCCAGTCGGACGCACTCGTCTTGAGGAGCGCCGCACTACTGTTCTTCACATCGTCTAATAAACTTCTGACCTCCAAAACGTGTTTCTTCGCCTCCCCTAGCGTCTTTTCTATCTCCGAAATCTGTGGTGTCCTCAGGACGGGCCAAAAACTGCTCCCGAGGAGCTTTTGAACAGTTTCATTGATCTCTTTGCGTTTAACCTCCATTTGGAGCTCCAGCGCCATCTTCTGGGCATTTATGTGGGCACGGTTGACTTCAGGCATATTATTCACGAGGGAAGAGTTGGAGAGCAGACGAATTTGAGACAGGTCAGACTCGAGTTTGGTGTAATCGCGACGCGATGTGATCGAAGTGAACATGAGGCTGAGCCGGAGCATGTGAGCCAGTGGACAAAGACAAGTATGATGTGAACATACTCAATTCGTTCGTGCCATGCTGACCTCTGTTCGTCAATGGGCAGGTCCTTCAGCCCTCTGGGCGCGGTTTCTGCTGAGCTGGCTGGCTGCTGATTAGAAACGAAGGAGGGCACTTTGGGAACCTCGGGGATTTGAGGTGGCGGTGGGGGCGGCTGCAGCGGTGGTGGTTTAGGAGGTTCCGGGGGGAAAGCCGAGGGGTGTTGAGCGATTGAGATGTCTGTGTTACGACTGTCTGCGACATGACTTCCGGCAGGTGACGTTTTGCCGGACAAGTCAGCTCGCTCTCTGCCTTTGCCCTTGTCCCTAGAGGGAGAACGTGAACGGCGTGATATCGAAGGAGCGGAATATCGGTCCCAGGGAGGGGGCTCCTTAGTGCGGTACTTGTTGTCTTTCCTTAGCCTTTCAAGCTGGTCTGAAGATGATGAGAGGGCAGGAGATCTCCCTCGCTTGGTGGTGCCACCGACGTCCATAGCACTGTCAAAAGTCGACCTGCGAGAGGGTGGGCCAGGAGAGGCACGGGCAGTGGTGCTCTCTCTTCGATGCGGAGACTCGAGGTGAAACGACGAACTCGGTTTCCTTTCCCTTTCCCTTCCTCCGGTCCTGTCTCTGTCTCTGTCCCTGTCCCTGTCCCTGTCCCGCTCTCTCTCCTTTTCCTTTTCTCGGTCACGGTTATCCTTTAGGCGATCAGAATGTAGGAGGATGTAATAGAAGTCGGAATCGGAGTCGACCACAGAGTCATG
>JBBPQN010000439.1:0-16067 GCA_038092575.1 Boletus subluridellus
ACACCCCTGGGAGATGCGGAATCCCTGCTTCCTCCTTCATCTATGTCGCCGATCGATAAACAGATGCGAGCCCTCCGATTTGTCGCTCGCCTACAACAACCATTCGGTGCACTGTTGTTCACACCGACCCGCCAGAACGCGGCAGAATTCAGGAGGGTCGCTTCGGAGAGTATGATCACTGTCCAGGTAAAGGAGATCACGCCGACGATATCGAGCAAGCTAGTAGATGGCGTACGCATGCTGGACGTGCTTTGATGGCTTTCATCGATTACACGAGACTCACTCCGTACATGCTCCCTTGTTTCGCTCTTTTAGACTCTTTAGTCACCGCTTTGATGAAAAGCCGAGAACTTGAACTCGCATTAGACATCTTCATTCTACCCGGGATGTATGGTAGTTGAGACGCACCCTCGCTTGTATGTACTAACGCGCCAAGCTCCCGGACAGCAGTCACCTATCCAGGTATCTTTGGACAGTTGCGCATGTACTGTCCGACATAGGGCTACCGCCCTGTTGGACATTAAACAAGGAAACAAAGAAAAAAAAATAATCTTTGGACAGCGATCCGACATGCTCTTGGGAAACGGGGAAGACGTGCATGTAAATATATTCGGTCCGAAGTATGTACATGCGGGACCATTAGTAGGAGTGATCGATGAGAGTAGGGGAGTGAGCGAGGACGCGAAGCGTCTTCCGACTCGGACTGATGACTCAATTCCGTGGGCGGCAACGCCTCGCTGCGACCGAAGCTGGCTGGAGAGGATTGGATCGAGCACCGGGGCCCTGGGTGCGAGGAGGGGCGAGGCGCCTCAATCGGGAGATCGAGACTAGGGAGAGGCATTGGTGGGTGGATGAAATGAATGAGCGAGCTCAGGTGAGGACGGAGGGATGCAGGAGAAGGAGAAGGATGGTTCCGTCGCCTAACGTCACTCGTCCGAAGACGGCGCTCTGTGATCATCCTGGCTACTGCTTGACTGCCGACTTACAACAAAGACTGCCATGATAACCGTACGGAGTACTACAAATAGGCTGATACACCTTACGGAAAGTGATGCGAAATGCGAGAACATGTAATGGTCAAGTCAGAAATGGCAAAGAACAAGAGATCCGGAAACAAAAGACAGACCCGGACGAATCCACCAAGACAAGCAGGGCAACTACAAGATATCTAGCGTCCGTATCTTCTGCGCGAGATAGCGCGGTGAAACGTTGTCGAGTAGCTGTACGACGATAGGCTGATCGGATGCGACACGTTTGTATTCATTGTGGGATAAAGGAACGAGCAATAGCGCGCCGAAAGGTTGTCTGAGACGCGCGAAAAGCCGTAATGCTCTGGTAAGTTTGTCGTATGAAGGGGGTGCAGTGTGTAATGTAGAGGGAGTGAGCTCGTCGGAAGCACCTTCGCCGCCATCCCCATCGAGTTGGATGAGCGGTTCGGCGTCATCGTCGGCAATCAGATCCTCGAAAGGGAGGACAGGGTCAAGGAGACACTGGAGCCACGGATGCACGAGCGCCAGATTCCTCAGGCTAGATAAGTCCTCCGTCGTCTTGATCTCGATGTTCCCGAGTGCCGGCGTCATGGCGTGATAAACATGCCGAGAATCACCGCTCGAGACCACTGGACCTGTCAGCGGAAACACGATGCAAGATAAGCTCAAGCGGCGGCTTACAAGACGCGGTGACTGGAGACGGACGAGTCGATCATATAGCACCATGGCCGAGTCCGGGTATCCCGAGGATGTCCGTAATTCGGTGACCAACATGACCATCTTGTCATCTTCAATTAGTGACGGGATATAGGGTGAAACTGGCTCGCGATATACACAGATCTCCGCAGGAAGACAACTGTTATAGTCGGATGCCTTCCCTGTCCAGGCCAGAATGGTGACATCACCTGACCGAGTCAAAACCTCTTGTAATAGGCGACCCAGAGCGCGTTGTTGCCCCTCGCCATACGTGACTGGGATGGAGACATCAAATATACCGAAGAGCGAATAGGCTATATCCTCTTGTTTCGCAGCGATGCGCGTCGCGGCGAGACAAAGTTTTTGTCGTACATTCTCAGATCCAGGTCGGAGAGAGAGCAGAACTTGTGCATCGACGCCGTTTGCGTCCGCCATCTCGCCCATGATTGTGGGTGAATCCTTGTGGTTATACACACTCTCGTGAGGAAGATAAGGCTTCCAATCTTCGGTGTAGAAGCGGATAACCCGAGATGCGAAGAATTCCTGCAACGTCCATGCACGAGTATTCCAAAAACACCTCACGAGAGCACGTAGCTCCGAGTCGGATCGTACGCCCTTCAGGTGAACGATCGTGAGGGCAGATTTGTGGTACCATTGGAACATTGAGGTCAGGGATTCCTGAAGCACCGAGCTGTCCGTCTTGTTGACACAACATGTGTCGGACCATGCCCAGCGCAACCCAGCTTCCCGCACCGTCATACAGAACATCACCAGCTTCGAGACTGTGGGTGGTGCCGCCAGTTTCTGTACCGATTTATGGAGGACATCATGGAACAGCGGTTCAGCCCCATCCCAGGTATGGGAAAATGTGGCGTATCGAAAGTATTGTTGAACGGTCTGCGAGATGCGAGAGTCATCAAGTGCTGTCGTCATGGATGCAACGAGCTCCTTGAATTTTGGATCAGCTTCGAATTCATCCAGACGCTCCTGCTTGTCACAAAGATGACCGGTCTCCGTGTCAATGAGGACGAGTGGAGCGTCCCGCTGGGTCCGCTTGACGGAACTGCGAATTGCCGCCATCGTCTGCGATGGGCTCGTATAGTGGTTACGCAAGCCTGCAAGAGGCAGGGTCTTCAGACGATGCTTTCGTGCGAGAGAAAACGCTTACCCCGAGTAACAGGATCCGGAGATTGTTCAAGTTTCAGAAGCATATCGTTATACGCACTGATCGCTTCATCGTAACGGTGAGCGCCAAGTAGTGCTGTATGCTTTCTTTCGTAGCCACGTGGAGACGACGGGTCGAGTTTGATCGCCTGAGATCATATTAACTTTTTGCTCCGGTGTAAATCAGGATGCACGTACCGCATCAGCATCCTCCAGCGAATCTTTCCATGATCCAATTCCAGCTCGTGCTTTGCTTTGCTTGATCAAAAGATCTATCGATAGAGGGTCGAGGGTCAATGCTGTCGTGTAATGGATAACAGCATCTTTGTATGAGGCGGATTCCATGACGACATCTCCACGTTGCTCTGATGCCCTGAGACAACGCGCTTTGAAGTCTGATGTTCAATGTCAGAAGGCACCAAGGGCCACGAACCAAGTAAGGAATGCTCACTAGCAACCCACTCGGTTTCATCTATAGACTTCGTTTCCTTCTCCAGGATGTTCTTTGTTGCGTGGAAAGAATCTCTATGTTGCCCGTCGCGACTACCCGTATCCTCTCCTAGCTTGCTCTGCAACTGTCGGAAACACTCAATCGCCTCCGAAATGAGACCCTCCTGTTCAAGAATATCGCATATCGCCCGGCAGACAAGAAAGCTCGGAAGATTGAACTGATTCACAAAGACTATCAACGTCCGGCGTCAGACTATCACGCAAAGCCTACCTTGGCAGCGGCACTCAACGCTTCGTTGACTGAGCTACGAATCAACACGGTACTCGCCCACTTGCTTAGTAGGGTGTTCTGGGTGGATGGACTGAGTAACAACGCCATAGAGTAAGCTGCGACCGCTTCGTCCTGTTTCTCGGCGTTCGATGCCTCGTCTCCAATCTCTTCCAGCCTTGATATGCATTTACGTTTGAACTCTGATGATAGAAATTGATTAATTTATTCTGATGTGCGACACCAAACTCACTAGCAAGCCAGTCCATGATGAGCCCGTTGGCTTTGACTTGCTCACTTACGGTGTTGGTGATCTCGAGAAGACAGAGCGCAGCATCAATTATGCAGCCCTCGGCATACAGGACTTCGCATTGATGTTTCTGCTCATGTGCACGCAGGATATGGACGAGATCATCCACTCTGTGTTTGGAATCAGCATACTGGGTGCGGAGTTGCTGTTCGAGGTGGGCAATCTTGGTGTCTAATGGATGATGGTGTCAATGAAGCGCGAGTCACAATGGCGATATACCCACTCGAGTTCATCTCCTTTGTACGAAGCGACTCGATGGTTTTGTTGAGGTTATCTGCTCTGCGTTGGGAGTCGGAGAGCTGGTTACGGAGTTGCTGCATGGTTTCTTCGAGACGTGCATTATTTCTTTCTAATGAACGAGGATGTCAACGACATACGAGTCAAGCTGCTGACAAACGCACTTAAGTTCTCCTCCTGTGCACGAAGGGAATCGATTGTCACTTCGAGATCGGCCTTTTCGATTTCCATGGGCCGTATGGCCCGCTCCGAGTCCGCGAAAATCTGCAGCAGTCAAAGACACAGGTTCTCACGCAGTGAGATGCAAGTGCACTTACATTGTCAGAATAGGGTGAGGGAAGGATGTCACAGAGACTACGAAGGGTGATTGTCTCGCCCCCACCGATTACAAGGTCATACTTTGCTGAGACAACCATTGATTCGATGTGCGCTGTATACTGGACGACAGACCCGATTTGCTTGTGGGTCGTAGTATCCCATAACGAGACTGATGAGTTTGCGGAAGCTGCGATGAATGTGCCGTTGCTTGCCAGGGCGATGCACCTGGGTTTATTGTTGCTGTGAATGGGCCATTGAGAGAGCGTCGTCCCGGTAGACACGTCGAGACAGTTGATGTTGCCGTCGCCCGATAACGCAAAGAGCTTCTTGCTATCGCTAGTCCAAGCAAGGGTTTGGTTCGACAACGAGCAGACTTGAATTGGAACGTCGACGAGGAGGCGGCCGTCCTGACTATCGTAGATCCGAACGCAATAGCGTTGCCACGTGGCAGTTGTGATGAGGCGTCCATCGGGTGAGAACTTGACCGCCGCAACGGTGTTGTCGTGTCGCAAGGGGCCGAGCAGTCGCAGGCCAAGCAGTCGCTCGCCAGTCGAAAGCGACCAGACGCAGGCAGTCGAGTCACGCGACCCCGTCGTGATTCTCGTCCCATCCGGCGAGAAATCCACCGCATACACCGAATAGCTGTGTCCTTTGAAGGCGGTCATCTTCTCGTGGCTCTCTGCATCCCACACCGTCGCCTCGCCACTACTCGTCCCACCCACGACCCACTTTCCATCTTGTGACACCGCAATGTTCCAAACAGCACTCCCCGCATCCATTGGTGTCCCCATCTCCCTGCCATCTTCCACTCGCCAACGCCGAATCTTTCCTTCTCGACCACCGCTCACAATGTGCTTCCCATCAGCGAGGAAAGCAGCTGCCTCTATGCTGCCTCGCCCATCGATTTCGATCGGCTCTGCTTGCTGTTGGTGAATGGACCTGGAGGAAGAACTGTTTTCACTCGACTCTTGGGTCCCCGTCAGTATCGCACTCTCAAATGTCTCGCCCAGATACTCACCATTCCCTGACCACCCGCTTATGCCCGGAGACATACTCAGCTGGGTAACAGAGCGTTGCAAAAAGGGATGTGCGGTCATCTATTCATGGTATGCCAATGTTCCCTGGCATACACGTGCCTCCTTATCTTTCACACACCTATAATTATCTTTCGGCACTTATTCTCACCCACTCATATTGTTGTCATCGTGATGGTGACTTCCGAGTTATCGATGGAGAAAATCATGCTCCAAGCTGTTCAAGTCGGAAGTAGGAAGCAGCGACTAAACGAACTACCCAACAGTCTGACTGGCGATGGTCGCTTCCGAAAAACCGTGTTTTGGAACAGTTAATGGTTTAATTATTTTGAATTCCATAGACTCTGAATTACCCATATTCGATTGGCGCTCAACATGGTTGCGACGCCAGCGATTATCAAGTTCTTCTTCAATTTTGCTCCTTGTCAGGGTATGGTGCCAGAGAGGGCGTTTGGCTTCGGGGTTGTGTCCGCATCAACAGTCCCTGCACCCATGGCGAGAATCTAAAATGACTCCCTCGTCTTTTGGTTCTGCCTTTCCAACCTGTCAAGTCGAGCATTTGCAGAACCCAAGACCGACGCAAACGTCTTAGTCCGTTCTTCGATGAACGCAGACACCTCTATGCACGGACATGGCATGCACTTGGCCGCCACCCATCGGACACGCACTCTCCGAGTTGTATTGTGGCTGGTTGTCATGTCATTTGCCTAGCGCGCAGCGGCTACTGTGGACATGTCGTTTGGCGAGCCCAATCGAGAGTTCCACGGCACCTATTTGTAGTGAGTATTTTGTCCACACCAACTCTAACCAAACAGCGGGGTCGCGGTGGGGCCCTCTAGTTCTTGATTATCTTCATAGTCACCCTTACCTTCGATTGGTCATTAGTAGAAGGGCCTTTCGCGCTACACCTGCGTCCCAATCGGGTTCTCAAACAACTATCGGGGATTTCCTGGACCTCGCCTCAGCCTTGCGCGGTTACGGCTGGGACTGGTCGCGCGGGGTGTACGTTCCGTGTGAAACCCGTCCAATCACCCGAGGCTGTCATTTTCTCCAATGGGACTTGGAAGTTGGAACCCTTTCTGGAGGATTTATTTTTGACGAAACCCTCCCATTCTACATGCGATACCTCTGATTGAGTGTCATCTCGGTCTTTACCGCGCTCTGGCTCTAAACTGTTATCCAGACGTGTTACGACTCGGACGCCTGTACTACCATCGTCGCTGTGTTCGTCTTTGGACAAGATCCCGCACAATGGCCTCCGGCCTTCTCCGCCCCGTGGTGCGCGACATCGCTGAGTGATTTCTGGGGATGCGGGTGGCATCAGTTTCTGCACCACATATTCCTTATCCAGGGCGATTATCCACTCTCCTTTTCTCTTAGCAGGGTGGGTCTCATTATGGGGGCATTCCTCTCCTCTACAGTGATGCACCACGTCGCGCTGGTCACGCCCAACGGCGAGGTAGAACTGTGGGGAATGCTGGTCGGGTTTGGAATGATGACACCGGTTGTCCTCGCCGAGGGGGCGTTCAAGCAGTCGACGGGATGAAAGGTGGGTGGGTCTGGACGATGCCTTGGCTTATTCTGTTGGGAAACATGATTGCCGATGGATTCACAAGGTCTGGGTTGTTCAGGCATTTGAATGTCACTGAGGGTATGATGCTAGGACATACATCTTTGTCGTGCGTGATTCACCTACCTCCCGTGTGACATCGTAGCTACCGAACTCTTTTACTTTGTTCTCATATCGTATATAGACCATGTCTCTAGTTACAGAATAGTGGCCCTTCTCGCCTCACGAATCGACCGACGAATGAAAGCCGCGCCCGTTATTCATCTCATAATCTACTACCATCTCGTATCTCGTATCTCCCTCTCCAAACCATTCCCCTTCGAACTCCCACTCTTGCCTTCATCGCGGTCCAGCCCCGACTCGCAACCCACATCACCTACAGTGTTAGTGATCTCGAGAAGAGAGCGCACAGCATCAATTATGCGGCTCTTGGCATACAGCACTCCGCATCGATGCTTCTGCTCGTGCGCATGAAGGCTCTGGAGGGGGCAATCCACTCTGTTGTGAATCGGCATGCTGGGTGCGGAGTTGTTGTTCGAGATGGGCATTTTTGCTACCTGATGGACGGGGGTGTCAATGAAGCGGGCGTCAGGGTGGAGATGGGTGCACTCACGAAGGCACTCGATGGTCTTATTGAGGCTATCCGCTGTATGCTGGCAGTCGGAGAGCTGGTTACGAAGTTGCTGAACGATTTCTTCGAGACGCGTAATTCCGCCGTCTAATGAATGTGCATGTGAACGACACGCAAGTGAGGATGCTAATAAACGTACTTGGGCTCTCCTCCTCTACACAAAGGGACTCGATCGTCTGTTCGAGATCAATGCTTTCCACCCGCTCTGCGAAAATCTGCAGCAGTCAACGACGCGGGGTCTCACCCAGCGAAATTTCGATGCAAGTGCACTTACATCGTGAAAGTAGGGTGAAGGAAGGATGTCACAGAGACTGCGAAGGGTAATTGTCTCGCCCCCACCGATCGCAAGCTGGTAGTATGCTGAGATAGCTATTGATTGGACGTCAGCTGTATGTTGGATGACAGATCCAATTTGCTTGTGTGTCCTAGTGTCCCAGAACGAGACCGATGACTTTGCGGAAGCTGCGATGAATGTGCCGTTGCTTGCCAGGGCGATGCACCCGGGTTCACCGTCGGCGATGTCGCTGTGAATGGGCCATTGAGAATCCGTCGTCCCGGTGGACACGTCGAGACAGTTGATGTTGCCGTCGGTAGATAACACAAAGAATTGATTGCTATCGCTGGTCCAAGAGACGGTTGGGTTCCACGGTAAGTGGACTTCGATTGGGATGTCGACGAGAAGGTGGCCATCCTGACTGTCGTAGACCCGAACGCCAGTGTGGGCCCACGTGTAAGTAGCGATGAGGCGTCCGTCAGGTGAGAATTTGACCACAGCAACACCGTCGTCGTATTCCAAGGGGCCGAGCACTCGCGGGCCGAGCACCTGCTTGTCAATCGAGAGCGACCAGACGCAGGCAGTCTTGTCATTCGATCCACTCGCGATTCTCGTCCCATCTGGAGAGAAATCCACCGCGCGCACGTCGAGCCTGTGTGCCCCGGATTCGGTCACTTTTTCGTGGCTCTCCGCATTCCACACCGTCACCTCGCCACTTGCCGTCCCACCCACGATCCACTTTCCATCTCGTGACACTGCGATGCTGTACAAATTACTCCCCGCATTCATTGGCGTCCCCACCTGCAGGCCATCTTCCACCCGCCAACGCCGAATCTTTCCTTGCCAACCATGGCTCACAATGTGTTTCCCATCAGCGAGGAAAGCAACTGACGTTATGCTGCTTCGCCCATCGATTTCAATCGGTTCTGCTTGCTGTCGGTGGACGGTACTGGAGGAGGAACTGTTTTCACTCGACTCTTGGATCCCCGTCAGTATCGCACTCTCAAACGCCTCACCTGGATACTCACCATTCCCTGACCACCCGCTTATGCTCGAAGACATACTCGGCCGGATAACAGAGTGTTGTAAAGAAGGATGTGCAGTCGTCCATTCATGGTATGCCAATGTCGCCGCCTGGCATACACGTGCTTTCTTATCGATATACATCAGTTCACACACCTATAGTCATCTCTCGGCGCTTGTTCACCCAGTGGTGACTTCTGTGCCTCAGTCTCAAACTCGGACGTGTATTGGCATCCAAGTCAGGACACGTATTTCGTGCAAAGGCGGATGCCCCCGGGATTGTAGAGATTAATACTACAGAAGATCTCTCTCGATTTAATTCTCTGACACTTGTTCACCCCTGGATTGACTTCCTGCTCAACCGACATCCCGTTGGAAGTATCACAGAAATCATTCCTGAGCAGAACACAAACAACTAATCTTCCTTGCCAGGCGATTCGTCATTGCCCCCTGGCACTGCCAATACCACCTTGGCGGCCAAGCAAACATGAGCATTGCGCCTCGTTGCTCGCCTTGGTCGGCCGTTTGGTGCACGGCTCACCACACCCTCTGGGGACGCAGCATCTCTTATCCCCTTCATCCGTATCGCTGGCGGACAGGCAGATGCAAGCACTGCAATTAACTGGCATCGCTCAACTGACGCAACCGTTCGGTGCGCTATTGTTCGCGTCGACCCGCCAAAATGTGGCAGAATATAGGAGGGTCACTGCAGGGAGTCTGATCACTGCCCATGTAGAGGAGATTACGCCGACGATATTGAACAAGCTAATAGACAGCGTACGCATGCTGGACGTGCTTTGATGACTTTCATTGATTACACGAGACTCACGCTGTACATCCTTTGTTTCGCTGTTAGACTCCAGTCACTGCTTTGATGAAAACCCACGTCTTCATTTTCTACCCGAGACTCGGATGTATGCTAGTTGAGACGCACCCTGATATACCTTACAGAAAGCGATGCGAAATGGGAGAACATGCAGTGGTCAAGTCCGAGATTGTAAGAGCAAGAGATCCGGAAACAAAAGACAGACTCGGACGAATCCACCAAGACAAGCGGGGCAACTACAAGATATCCAGTGTCCGTATCTTCTGCGCGAGATAGCGCGGTGAAACGTTGTCGAGTAGCTGTACGACGATAGGGTGATCGGATGCGACACGTTTGTATTCGTTGCAGTGGGATAAAGGAATGAGCAATAGCGCGCCGAAAGGCTGTCTGAGATGCGCAAAAAGCCGTAGTGCTCTGGTAAGCTTGTCATATGAAGGGGGTGCAGTGTGCAATGTAGGGGGGGTGGGCTCGTTGGAATCTCCTTCGCCGCCATCTCCATCGAGTGGGGCGAACAGTTCAGCGTCATCGTCCGCAATCAGATCCTCGAAAGGGAGGTCAGGGTCAAGAAGGCACTGGAGCCACGGATGCACGAGCACCAGATTCCTCAGGCTAGATAAGTCCTCCGTCGTCTCGATCTCGATGTTCCCGAGTACTGGCATCATGGCGTGATAAATATGCTGAGAATCGCTGTTCGAAGTCACTGGACCTCTCAGCGGAAACATGATGCAAGATAAGTTCAATCGGCGGCTGGCGAGACGTGGTGATGGGAGAAGGACGACTTGATCATATAGCATTAAAGCCGAGTCGAGATACGGGGACATCCATAGTTCCGCGACCAAAGCGTCCATCTTGTCATCTTCAATTAGTGATGGGATATGGGGTGACACCGGCTCGCGATATACGCCTATCTCCGCATGAAGACAGCTGTTATAGTCGGATGCCTTCCCTGTCCAGGCCGGAATGGTGACATCACCTGACTGATTCAAGACCTCTTGTAATAGGCAACCCAGAGCACGTTGCTGGCCCTCACCATATGTGACTGGGATGGAGACATCAAATATACCAAAGAGCAAGTAGGCTATATCCTCTTGTTTCGTAGCGATGCGCGTCGCGGCAAGACAGAGTTTCTGTCGTACATTCTCAGATCCAGGTCGGAGAGAGAGTGGAACTTGTGCGTCAACGCCGTTTGCGTCCGCCATCTCGCCCATGATTGTGGCTGAATCCTTGTGGTTATATACAGTCTCGTGAGGGAGATAAGGCTTCCAGTCTTCAGTGTAGAAGCGGATAACCCGAGATGCGAAGAATTCCTGCAATCCATGCACGGGCGTTCCAAAAACACCTTACGAGAGCATGCAGCTCTGAGTCGGATCATACACCCTTTAGGTGGACGATCGTAAGGGCAGATTTATGGTACCATTGGAACATTGAGGTCAGGGATTCCTGAAGCACAGAGCTGTCCGTCTTGTTGACACAACATGTGTCGGACCATGCCCAGCGCAACCCAGCTTCCCGCGCCGTCATACAGAACATCATTAACTTTGAGACTGTGGGCGGAGCTGCCAGTTTCTGTACCGATTTATGGAGGACATCATGGAACAGCGGTTCGGCTCCATCCCAAGTGTGGGAAAACGTGGCATATCGAAAGTATTGATGAACGGCCTGCGAGATGCGAGAGTCATCGAGTGCTGTCATCATGGATGCAATGAGCTCCTTGAATTTTGGATCAGCTTCGAATTCATCCAGACGCTCCTGCTTGTCACAAAGATGACCGGTCTCTGTGTTAATGAGGACGAGCGGAGCGTCCCGCTGAGTCCGCTTGGCAGAATTGCGAATTGCCGCCATCGTCTGCGATGGGCTCACATAGTGGTTACGCAATTCTGCAAGAGGCAGAATCCTCAGACGATGCTTTCGTGTAAGTCGGAATATGCTTACCCTGAGCAGCAGGATCCAGAGACTGTTCAAGCCTCAGAAGCATATCATTATACGCATTGATCGCTTCATCGTAACGGCGAGCACCAAGCAGTGCTGCATGCATTCTTTCATAGCCACGTGGAGACGACGAGTCGAGTTTGATCGCCTGGGATCATATTAACTTTCCGCTCCTGTGTCCACTAGGATGCACGTACCGCATCGGCATCCTCTAGCGAATCTTTCCATGATCCAATCCCAGCTCGTGCTTCGCTTCGCTTGATCAAAAGGTCTATCGATAGAGGATCGAGTGTCAATGCTGCAGTGTAATGGACAACAGCATCTTTGTACGAGGCAGAGTCCATGACGACATCTCCACATTGCTCTAATGCCTTGAGACAACGTGCTTTGAAGTCTGATGTTCAGTGTCAGAGGGCACCGAGGGCCACTAACCAAGTAAGGAATGCTCACTAGCAACCCACTCGGTTTCATCTATAGACTTTGATTCCTCCTCTGGGATGTTACTCGTTGCGTGGGGAGAATCTCTATGTCGCCCATCGCGGCTACCCGTGTCACCCCCTAGTCCGCTCTGCGACTGTCGGAAACACTCGATCGCCTCCGAAATGCGACCCTCTTGTTCAAGAACATCGCATATCGCCCGGTAGACGAGAAAGCTCGGAAGGTTGGACTGATTCACAAAGACTGTCAACATCCAATGTCAGACTATCATGCAAAGCCTACCTTGCCGGCGACACTCAATGCTTCGCTGGCTGAGCTACGAATCAACACGGTGCTCGCTCACTTGATTAGTAAGGTGTTCGGGGTGGAGGGACTGAATAACAACGCCGTAGAGTAAGCTACGGCCGTTTCATCCTGTTCATCGGTGTTCAATGCCTCGTCTCCGATCTTTTCCAGCCTTGATATGCATTTGCTTTTGAACTCTGGTGGTAGAAATGAGTACTTTATCTTGATGTGCGACGCCGAAACTCACTAGCAATCCAGTCCATTAGGAGCCTGTTGGCTTTGACTTGCTCGCTCACGATGTTGGTGATGTCGAGAAGAGAGAGCGCAGCATCGATTATGCGGCCCTCGGTATACAGGACTTCGCATTGATGTTTCTGCTCATGCGCATGCAGGATCTGGAGGAGGCTATCCACCCTGTGCTGGGAATCGGCATGCTGGGATCGGAGTCGCTGTTCGAGATGGGCATTCTTGCTACCTGATGGACGGGGATGCCAATGAAGCGGGCGTCAGGGTGGCGATGGGTGCACTCACGAAGGCACTCGATGGTTTTATTGAGGCTATCCGCTGTATGGTGGAAGTTGGAGAGCTGGTTACGGAGTTGCTGAATGATTTCTTCGAGACGTGCATTATTTCTTCCTGATGAACGAAGATGTTAACAACGTACAAGTCAAGGTGCTAACAAACCCACTTGAGTTCTCCTCCTGTGCACGCAGCGACTCGTTGATGTCGTTCAAGCTATCCGCTCGACGTTGGGAGTCAGAAAGCTAGTTACGGAGTTGCTGGGCGGTTTCTTCGAGACACGCAATTTCGCCGTCTTATGAACGTGGATGTGAACGACACGCAAGTAAGGATGCTAATAAATGTACTTGGGTTTTCCTCCTCTGCACGAAGGGACTCGATCGTCGGTTCAAGATTGGCGTTTTCCACCGGCTCTGCGAAAATCTGCAGCAGTGAACAACGCGGGGTCTCACGCAGCGACAAGTACACTTACATTGTCAGAGTATGATGAGGGAAGGATGTTACAGAGACTGCGAAGGGTGATTGCCTCGCCCCCACTGATCATAAGGTCGTAGTTTGCTGAGATAGCCATTGAGAGGATGCGGCCTGTATGCTGGATGACAGACCCGATTTGCTTGTGAGTCGTAGTGTCCCATAACGAGACCGATGAGTTCGCGGAAGCTTCGATGAATGTGCCGTGGCTTGCCAAGGCGATGCACCTGGGTTTATTGTTGCTGTGAATGGGCCATTGAGAGACCGTCGTCCCGGATGACACGTCGATACAGTTGATGTTTCCGTCGAAAGATAAGACAAAGAGTTGCTTGCTCTCGCTGATCCAAGCGAGGGTTTAGTTATGGGAGAAGGGGACGTTAATTGGGACATCGACAAGGTCCTGACTTCGTAGATTCAAACAGACTCTGTAAACCACGTGGCAGTGGTAATGAACTTGAAGTGTCCGTCGGGTGAGAACTTAACCGCAACAACTTCGGCAAACTTGTGTTCCCACCAGTGGGGACCAAGCAGTCGCTGGCCAGTCGAGAGCGACCAGACGCAGGCAGTCTTGTCATTTGATCCACTCGCGATTCTCGTCCCATCTGGAGAGAAATCCACCGCACGCACGGCAGACCTGTGTGCTTTGAATTCAATCACTTTTTCGTGGCTCTCCGTATTCCACACCGTCACCCCACCACCACTCGTCCCACCCACGACCCACTTTCCATCTCGTGACACTGCGATGCCGTACAAACTACTCGCATCCATTGACGTCCCCACCTGCAGGCCATCTTCCACTCGCCAACGTCGAATGCTGGTCCAACCACCGCCTACGATGTGCTTCCCATCAGCGAGGAAAGCAACTGACGTTATGCTGCTTCGCCCATCGATTTCGATCGGTTCTGCTTGCTGTCGGTGGATGGTGCTGGAAGAGAAACTGTTTTCACTTGACTCTTGGGTCCCCGTCAGTATCACACTCTCGAACGTCTCGCCTAGATACTCACCGTTCCTTGGCCACCGGCTTATGCTCGAAGACATACTCGGCCGGTTAACAGAGCGTTGCGGAAAGGGATGTGTGGTTGTCCATTCATGGTAGGCCAATATCGCCTGGCATAGTACACGTGCCTCCTTATCGATATACATCAGTTCACACACCTATAATCATCTCTCGGCGCTTGTTCTTACCCAGTGGTGACTTTTGAGTTGTCGATGTGGAAAATCATGCTCCAAGCTATTCAAGTCGGGAATGGGAAGCGGCGACTAAACGAGCTACCCAACAGTCTGGCTGCTGGCGATGGTCGCTGCCAAAAAAAAAACATGTTTTGGAACAATTAAAGGTTTAATTATTTTGAATTCCGAGTCCGTAGATTCTGAATCATCCATATTCGAAGTGGTTGCGACGCCAGTAAATATCAAGTTCTTCGATTTTGCTCCTTGTCAGGGTGTGGTTCCAGAGAGTGCGCTCGGCTTCGAGGGTTTATCCTCGTCAACGAGGATCCACCCACGGCGAGAATCTGACATGTCGTTCTTTTCCACTCCTTCGTCTGTTGGTTCCGCCTTTCCAACTTGTCGGGCCGAGCATTTGCGGAACCCAAGGCAGACACAATACATATCAGTCCATTCTTCGATGAACACAAAGACACCTCTATGCGCGGACATGACATACACGGGAAACGCAAGCGTGGTGGGTGTAATTATCTCGTGAAGCGTTGCAACGCTTCCCAACATTCCCATGGCTCGAAAACGCCAACATGTTCCCAAGGTTCGTCCCATACAAATTCTGTCACCGCCGGCGAGTCCAAAAAATGCTGGGGCATTTATCCTGCCAACCACCCTTGTTCTCATCGGAACCTTACTCTGTAACGAAAAACTCAGGGAATGGCCTCAAATTCGACATATTGCCAAGGCCAGGGAATGTGTCAAGTCCATTAGACCGATCGACTCGACCATTTCCAGTGGTTCCGCACGCGGGAGCCCTGATTATGAAAGGTAAGCCTTGTCCTATGTGGATGATCATGTACCTAGCCCACCTAGCCCAGTTAAGATTAGTCTCCAAGTCGGTCCATCTATCTTCGCATTTGGTACACGTACTCGGATCCTATCCATCAATACGCTCACCAGGACCACGTCGCAGACTCAAGCATATATAGACCCCCACGAGCATATCGTTATTAAAATTATTCCTTCTTAGGCGCGATCTCTGAGACTAGTGTTATCGATGCAACGTTAACGTTAGACTTGGTCTAGTCTCTCAACTGGTCTCCCCATGGTTTTTGGTCTCGGAATCAACCAGTGCCCTGTATTCCTGCCAGCATCCATATGGCGCCTGCGGATGTCACCAGCCATGCCCCCTCCCTCCGAGCTCAAGGTAAGTCCTTGCGCGGGAGAAACGTGCTTGGAACTGGTCCATGGAATTATTTTTTTTTGCCAGTGGTGGAGTCATCAATGCACACATAATCCACCAAGGTTCCACACCCTCATGAAATGGTAAGAGAGCGTTGCACATCGAATTTGAATGAAAGCCTTCGTAGGGAGTTGAGACCGGGGTCGAGCACCGGGTTCTATGTGGGAGATAAAGGCAGGGAGATGCAGAGGCGACTCGGAGAACAAAGATGAGGTAGAGAATCCGAGGACG
>JBBPQN010000440.1:0-16063 GCA_038092575.1 Boletus subluridellus
CAGTGAGTGGTAAGGGAACTAAGCGAGGTATGACTTACCATATATGGACACCGTTCACCCCTTGGGAGGGTTCACTGGCTACCCCTTCCGAGTCCCTCCGCTTGCCTTCCGACTCGCAACCCCCTGCGAATGACCAATCTGCCCATCCCCTGTCCCGCGGAAGATGATCAATGAAATTTGAAAGACATTAAGACGCTCGATCGATGTTACGGATCATGCACATGATAAATCATGATGAATCCTCAACGTCGTCCTTGTTCGAGCGTGCCTTGTATTCGTTCCGATCTTTCAACAGGACCCGAGTGCACTCGATGCAAATGGAGCGGGTTTTCTATTATATTCATTGCCGAGTTCGTACTTGTTGAGTGACTCTAAAGCACTGTTAGCATCGCGCTTTCTACTGCCAGTGCTTCGATCAAAGATGTAAGTATTTCCTGTCTAGCTCCAAATATTGGCAGCAGCAGCACCATCCAGTACAGCGATGCATATTCGGACTCGGTTATACCATTTCCAACGAAAGGTGATGACCACGCAGATGCCTGGTTGAGGTGGTGGCGCTCTATAAAAGCGAGCAATCAGTCTGTTCCTGAAAACCTGATGTATATACATATATCAGTGATTGAATATGGAATAAGTACGCGCTTGCTTCATTCTTAGGCGTTGGTGTGATGGAAGCATCTTCCTATTCATAAGCATTGTGGGATTTAGATAGACAAAGGAGATCTTAGTCTAACGCTAACCTAAACCCGCTTATGGGTGTGCCTGACGATGAGGGCGCATAAACGTTATCTCGGAAGAGGGTAGTTAACGAGTCCAATTCGATCTGGATGGTGATGATCGTCACGGTCCGTCCCGAGCTCAGCATTCAGCGCGTATAGTTGTCGGACTCCGTGACGAAACCGCACAATACATTTCTACACAAGCGACCGCCCGTGTAAGTCCATGGACGAGCCTTCCCATGAAATGAATGGATGGTCGAGGCCCTTCATGGACATGATGCCACCTATGCATGCATTCAAGTTCCATGTTCGTTGATGTTTGTCTTGTTGGTTTGTTCGGGCTTGGCTCAGAAAATGTTTCATTCATCCGGGTAAGCCGCGGGGTCGTCGTCATCGAGGTTGGCATCCTAAAAAGAACAGTGCGCAAGGCGATGGGACCCGGCTCTGACATTTCCTGACTGAACCTCGACCTTTGCTGCGAGTTCAGCCGTGCGTTCTTGGTCAACGCGCCACGATAGGAATGATAAGAGGGGACGCCATAACTGGGATGCGTGCCGCAGGAGTCGTGCGTGACTTCTTCGCTATGGTAAACACTAGGATTCATGATACCATTGCCTTGCTGCGTTCCCTGGATCCAGCTTGGGCCCGCCTCGACGACGACTTGTCTACCAGTCCTGGACGCGTGGTCGTTTTCTCGGAGTCATTCCTTTGTGTTCTGGGAACGAGAAAGTGAAAACAAAGTAACGCACAGACCGTGTTGGTGAGGGTATAAAACGGGTTCCCCTCCACTACTCCGTTTTTCAGGCCCATTGTTTCGTTTGCCTGGCCACCTGCCGCTCGCGACGTTCGGTCACTCCGTGCGTTTCGAGTCAAAAGAAAGAACCATGTCCACTCGCGTTTTCCAATCCATCGCCACCTTGTCGGCCGTCGCGTTCCTCACGATCACGAGGGGTGCCGCCACCCCGACCAACAGCAACAGCAGCCAGTGCGACACCAGCGCGCTACAATGCTGCACCCAGATGGTCTCCGCACGTCCCGTCCTACCTGCGACGCTTATACCAACCTTCCTGACGCGGTGGCTGGACGCTTTGTAGCCGAGCAGCTTCCAGGGGGAGGGCCTCGGGGGGCTATTGAGTCTCGTCGAGGCTAATGTTGGGTTGTACTGTGTTCCAGTTAGTGTGGTTGGTGTTGGGAATGGGGCGGATTGTCAGCAGCAGTCGCTGTGTTGTAACAATGTGACGCAGGTGAGTTAGGGTCGGACGCGCCTGATGATGTGGTGGTTTACCATTTGACTGACGCGAGCGCGATACTAGAGCGGTTTTCATCAATTTCGGGTGCAGCCCCATCAATGCGAACTTGTGAGAGTACGGACATGTTGGCGGGGGTGTGATAGAGTGCTCTGGGAGTCGTCTTGCGTACGGACAGTGTGGGTTGTGTTTGAAAACACTACTGGTGGTGGTCTCGTTTGCACGTACGATGGCAGTATGCAGACGATGCTGCAGAGGATGGATCTGGAAAGAGGAATGGTGTGGGTATGAACATACATCAACAGATGATGTAACTCATCCTTGTCAGCGAGATTTCTGGGCCAAGCTGGCTCACTATTCTCGCGTGGCCTGCCAACGTTTCTTTGCGCCGGATGGGATCTTTGATCCTCACATCCGTTTTTGGGTGGGTCAGACATAGTAGCCTGTAGGGACTGACGCAGTGGAGACTATAGGACTAAAAATAAAATGGCTACTTTGATGCGACCGTCTCGAGAATGGGCACTTACGCTGGTGGGATTTGTCCAGGCGAGTACGAGAGCTCAAGCACTCAAGTCTAAGCTTCAAATTACAGCTTCACAATTCAGATGGCTTCGTTGAAGTTCGACGACATCGGCACCAAGAGCCAAAGCTGTGGAGGAGACCTACCATCCCCGACTCCCACGGTAGTGGGGGAGGGTTTTCTCAGCCAGAAACGTCCTCTCTGCAAAGCGACCCGTGGGAACAATTCAATCGTGGAAACAAAATTATCTAATTACTATACAGTCCCTCTACAATCCCCGACTCCCATGCTAGTGGGGGAGGGTTTTGTAGGGTAGGATTTTGCAGGTTTCAACCTAGCAGCCCACACCCGTGGGAATGGGAATGTGAAGAAATTACACAAGCTATATAGTTTATGATTTGGAATACCATAATACATCAAAACTCACCGTCAGCAAGAACCTTGCTTGAGCCATTGCAACATTAGATGTGACGAAACGACTCTGAGCAATGAGTGCATGAGAGCAGGGTGTAGGTACAGTGTAGCTTAGCATTATAAGATGCGATACATACTGTACATGTCTGGATTTATATAAGAAAAAGAGCAGGAACCGAAAACCGAGATGCACAAGATCACGAAAGCAAACACAAGGTAGGTATTCCAGTATGACATTGTGGAGAACTAAACCAATGGGGACGGAGACCAAGCAATCGAGGCCAACACGTGGGCGTTACCCCGAGCAAGGGAACAGGACTTGCCACATCATACATGACATTCGAGGTCTGTTTCACACAAATGAGCAATTGAACCTACCATGCCAGTGATCGAAACCCTGTGCCGAGGGCACCCTTTTACCCACAGTGTCGCAAAACATAAGCCTTCATCAAGTTGCTCAGTGAGATCAACGCCACACACTCTGACACACCTTACTTCGCCGGTCACTTCCACATCAATGCGATATTCACCAGGTTCCCTGTTTCGGGACCGAATATGTAGTGTTTTGAGTGGGGGACCGAGCGTGACGTCGCACGTCGACTCGTTTGGGGCTAGATGGCCCTGGAGTTTCTTCTCACGAGTCGGGGAATTGGCGCTTACTTGCGCCGCTACGATGCAAGGTGAGTCCCACCAGTTTGATAAGTAGTTCGCCATCCGACCATCGACACCCGATGAGGTCGACCTGATCAAACGTTGTTTTACTCGTTACGCTCCATGTTCAGTCAAACTGCTGCCACATCAACCGAGCTGCATCTGACGTCCATATAACTATTTTTGGTTGACGCCACAGATGCTCAAGGATGCCTAGAACAGTTACACCACTCATTTCAAGAGTGACAGTGACGTTGAAGTCGCCCTCCCTCACTATAACCCTACATTTTCCTCAACGTAACAGGGGACAGTAAAACGCGTAAGGAGTCATTGCCAAGCTCAGGTGTTGACAGTCGCGTTGGTTACAAGACGAAGGCCGCGCCCACCAGTGCCCACGCAGAGGCAACGAGGGTGCTGACGAGTTCCCGAATGAGAAAGGTGCGGTGAGCGCCATGGCAACGCTCGTGCTCGTCGCAGACGCGGACGTGGACGCAGAAGATGTTGCGCTCGACGCCGCGGTGGAAGCAGCAGTGGAAGCAGCAGTCGAGGCAGAGACGGTGCCCGGGCCAGAGCTCATTACAACGATGCCCAATCAGTCGGGAGGGTGTGGGGGGTGATGGCATCACTGACAGAAACCACACTCTCGGCTCTGGTATTGTCCCGCGGCCGCTTGATCGGCAGCGGTACAGTTTGCCATGATACAGTCTCCAGCGGCCACTTGGAATGCGGCCGAGCCACAGACGCAGTTCAGGTCAGCGCTAACAAAGGGTCAGTGAAGTGCGACGCGGGAGAACTCGCAGACATACTCGCTCGAGCAAGCGCCCTCTGCAATAGTTTGGATCAAGCAGCTGAGGATGCAGCTGTCGGGGACGGAGGACTCCGACGCGGGGGCAGTCGCGATGGTGGAGGACCCAGAGGACTGAGCCTGTGCAACGAGTGCGCATGAGACAATGACGAGAAGGGCATTGATGTTAGGGAACACTATAGGAGCAGAAAAATGCCGCCCACAACCAAACGCATACGATCAGCAGGACCCGGGAAAAGGCAATCCAACTAGACCTGTAAGGGTACCTAAGAAATTAATTAAATTAATTCGCTCGGAGACTTCAAGGAATCCTTGCAAGTCAGATAGTAAGAACGGACAGTCAATGATATTAGCAACCACTCTGTATACTAGTCGTGGATTCGAGATCAATATAGTGCAAGAAAGTCGAAACACTGTACCTGATTGAAATGCTATTAGACACCACTCCAAGTCGATCCTCCTGCAGCATATACCTGATTATCCATTGCTTTCTTGGGATGGAACATTTGACCCCCCGTCCTTTGCACTCTGTGCTGGAGCAATACGTACACATACTCTTGGTTTTCTTAACGTTCCGCCTGTCCTCCGTTTCGTCGGCGGGCCGCTTACTTGATGCGCCATGCTCGAGTCCAGGAATTCATGTTGCGTTGGCGGTTTGCACGTTGGTGGGTGTGCGCATGGCACGGCATTGACGTCAATGGTCGGGGCTCACCTAAGATGGGGTGTCCGGTGGTTGAGCCACTCGCATGGAGATCTGCTGTGTACAAGACATGTAAGAGTACTGTGGCCACCCAAAGGAATGAGAGGCACAGTCCACCTGTAGTCGCTCCTGGTCTTTCTGAAGTACCTGTGGATGACGATCATGATGCGCCAGCAGACGATACTACAGAGGACGAGTCCGAAAAGAGGAATGATGTGAGCACGAACGTACCTTGACACATGTAACTCACCCCTGCCAGCGAGATTTCTCGGCCGAGCTAGCTCGCCGTTCATGCGTGGCCTTCCAACATTCTTCATGCCGGATGGGTTCTTTGATCCTTTGGATCATCCACGTCCATGTTTGGGTGGGTCGGACATAGTGGGGATTGACATGGGGGCCGTATGGCTAAAATGCTTTGCGACCAATAATGGGCACTTACGCTGGTGGGATTTGTCTGGGTGAGTACGAGAGCTCACAGCTGAGGCTCCCGAACGGCTGTCGCGGACACTGGTGTACAAGCGAGAGGAAGGGTCCTACCATACAAGGTAAGTCCCATAAGTCCGATAATTAATCTCAGGACCGCTACAGGTTTAGTCGTGCCCAGTATGACGGTACTGAGGAACCTTGTCCACTACATGACCCTGCGTCCACATCGTCGGGTCACCGTCCGCCATGTCCTCCTCACATGCGGCATCTCCGCCGTCCTCTCTACACTCTACTACGCTTATCTGAGGCGAGACGAGGCGTTTTTCGCTTCCTCCGACGTCTTCTGGCCGCCCGAGACCCCTCAAATCTGGGCCGAACGAGCAGCCCAGGTCAAGGAGGCGTTCCGACATGCCTATCGTGGTTACGAGCAGCATGCGTTCCCTCACGACGAGCTGTTGCCCGTGTCCAACAAGAGCATCGACAAGTAAGTCCTCTATCCCAGCACGAGGACGAGGGCATGATCACCCGTCGTTGACAACGTGTGCGCCTAGTTTCAATGGATGGGGTGTCACAGTCGTGGATTCCCTCGATACGATGCTGCTTATGGGGTTGGAGGACGAGTATACACGTGCGTTGCCGATTATCAGTCATGCAAACTTTTCGTTGCCATCCGTAAGTCTTCTCCTTCACCACCCCTCTCCTCGTGCGATTTTATTCAGCATCATATCCTTTTAGAATACCCATGTCCCCTTCTTCGAAACGGTCATCCGGTATCTCGGTGGATTGTTGGCTGCGTATGCGATATCCGGTCACGATCTCTTACGGGACAAGGCGGACGAACTTGGCAGCATATTAGCATCCGCGTTCAATTCGACCAGCGGATTTCCTGGTTATGCAGTCAATACCTACAAGTCAGCTCTGTTGATGCTTTGTTGTTGCGATTGATCCTGAGCGTCTTTTTTGTTGTCGCAGCGGAAACAATTCCGTGTATTCTTCGGGCGTGCTGGCGGAAATAGCGTCCTGTCAGATGGAATACGCATACCTGGGCAAGATTACGGGTAAAAAGGAACATGTTGATCACGTTCGTGTCTCTTCGATTCCCAATCAGGATCGGAGCTGATGCAGCACTACAGGCGACCTTGATCACCAATCTGCTCTACGCTGCTAACCTCACTGTGTCCGGAGGAATGTATCCCACGCGATGGAATCTCCATACAGGCACTCCATCCAACAGTGAGTGGCTCGCTCCTGGCCCGCCAAACGATTGACACACCACCTGTGAGCAGTCCAACTATCCGTCGGTGCGCTCGCAGATAGTGGGCACGAATACACCCTCAAACAATTTTTAATGACCGCACGTACAGACAAGCATAATCTCGAAATGTGTTCGTCTCACTCATACCTGTTACCATTGATGCTCTTATTAACTCTCCTGACCCCACACACAGACCTCCAATTCACCTCATACGTGATCAACAACCTGCTCTTCCTCACCCCCGAACGCCAGCTCCTCTATGTGACCGACGTAACCATGCGGAAACTCAGGATAGTCCCCTCCCACACCTTCGAACACCTCGCCTGCTTCTTCCCCGGCCTCCTCGCCCTCGGCGTACACCTCCTCCCTCTCAATCACCTTGATGCCCTCGGTATCAACGCCACCGCGCTCGCTGACGGCCTATTGCCCGTGGACCGTCGGGCTTATGCCGACCTCGCCGAGTTTAATCTGGCGGACCTGCATTTATGGGCAGCGGAAGGGATCGCGCAGACATGTTATTTGACGTATGCGGATCAGCCGACGGGGTTGGGGCCTGAGATCGTACGGATGAATGTTGATCCGAAGGAGGGCGGAATACGGTGGATGGATGCGATGCGTGCGTGGAAGTTGGGTGAAGGTGGATGGGGTAATGGGAAAGGGAGTGGTGGACTGGATTGGTTGTGGGACAGGGGATCGGGACGCTTGCCACCAGGCGTTCGCGATATAAACCGGTGGACAAGTCCACTGCATGAGAACGTGACGGTCGAAGCGTTGATGCGGCCTGTGCGCAGTAAAGGAAAGGGTCCGGATACGTTTGGGAGGGACTATTTGATCAAGAAGGCGGAGTATTATTTGAGGCCCGAGGTATGTGACGCGTTTTGTGCCCTCGATCGCATGTGCTCACCATTTTCTTCCTCTTGTGTGCAGACAATCGAATCGCTGTATATCCTATGGCGAACGACTGGAGACATAAAGTGGCGCCATCGTGGCTGGCACATCTTCCAAGCCATTGAACGCTACACCAAGACCGACTCGGGGTACACCAACGTCGAGAATGTTCACACTGCGTATCCGACTCGGATGGATTCGATGCCGAGGTGAGTTGACGGGAGTGTCTGAACGAATTCACAATTGGATGGTTTTCTCAACGCGCCCCCCTCTTTCTAGTTACTTTTTAGCCGAAACGCTCAAATACCTCTATCTTCTGTTCTCGGACGAGGATCCTCTCCCCCTCGAAAAATGGGTCTTCAACACCGAGGCACACGCTTTGCCCGTGTTTGAGTGGTCGACGCAAGAGAGGGAGGCGTATGGGATTGTGTGATGCCTCGGGTCAGTCGCTGGACATCGATCCATACCACATTAGCTGTACATTGATCATCGTTGACTGGTACCATTGATGATCGACTTATCGGGATCGGGACGGAGACGAGTATTGTATCGTATGAATATATTACTTTTTTTATCCTGTTTCTTCATTATGCCTTTTTTATTTTATCCTGTTCCTTCATTACTCAGTTAGATGTGGTTCTGGGTCGTGGGAGATACCAGCTCTGTAGAATGACCAGAGGTCGTAAGCAGGATTATGATCGTCTCGGATTCAACGACGGCTCGAGAGAACTTGTGGCCGACCATCGACATATACATACTACCCAAGCCTACTTAGAGGTCTAAAAAAACGAGCAATTGGACATTCGCTGATATGACACTCCATATAACAATGCAACCAAAAAGTGTTCGGATACCGGGAGTCGAACCCGGGGCTGCTGTGATCAGGGATTTCCCGTTCCTGAAAGACAGCCATGTTAGCCGTTACACCATATCCGACTTGGAATACTGGCCGTGTCTGTTATTATTGTCGTGCAAAAGCTGCTGATTTCTTTGACATTGGTTTTGCTCGTAGTACAGTACGTATGTATGTATGTACCTCTGAAGTTGGCAACACTGTTGCAATCAATCCACAACCAGAGGCCTATTTATCGGTTGAACATTGTCGAGGGCAACTGCAAAGTTCCAATTAATCAAGCAGTACACACCCCGGCTCGTAGAAGCACTCATTCTGGGGAGGAGGGGATGTCCCCCTCGACTCTTTGGTCAGCCTACCCGGGGAGCTGCGGGTTATGCAAGGTTTTGACAATCCATGTCTAGGCAGTTTGGTCGTCCTGCATGGGACCAAAGAAGTCCTGACTCGTGCGAAAGCACGAGAGAAGGCCAGCTGTGGATCGTGGTTTAAGGCATTTATACCGTATCAAAGACTCTGACCCCCACACCATTTCACCCACCACCCGTAGGCCCACTGCTAAGCAGACCTCGCACTCGGCTCCCACTGCAGCGCCTAGCTGGCAGTTCCTTAAACAGCCCCAGAGGGTGGCAGTCGGGACTGTAGCCCCCTGACGTGAGCTTTCGCAGGCTCGAAACCGCATCCAACACCGTCCCCTGGCCCACCTCTGCGATAGCGTACCGACCCCTATCTTCGGGGACGGGTGACACTGAGTCTGCCAAGTGGGCTTATCAGCCCGGCTTCTTTATCGCCAACGGAGAGCCCCAACAGTGTCACCCTCTCCCATGTACGAACGATCGACTTGGTGCGCCTTTGTGCATACTCTAGCTCCTGTGGTGACCACTTCAAAACCCAAAGAGCATCCACCAAGACTTTGGTAAATAAGCTGAGGTTGGTGGTGCGAGCAAGCTTGAGGAAGACCGGGATTACAATATGGAGGGCAAAGCGTATCGGACCAACGTGCACGAGTGGATAGACGGAGATGACGCGAAGGAGCAAGGTGAGGTCGACAAGTGCAGATTGCCAGACGCCAACGAATCCAATAGCAGGGTTAATCTAGGTAAGAAACAATGAGGCAAGCGTGCAAAAGGCCATTGGCATACGACACATCGCGACAAGCCACTGTTTTAGGGGCTCTAATATGGTGTGAACCTGTGTGCGTCTATCAGTGACTTCATGCGATCAACTATTCTTGGGTGGGCGGGACTTACTCTGCTACCCCATCACCCAGCATACCCACTACAAAAAGCGAGCACAACGGCTACCACGTTGAGGATGAAGATAGGCCTCTGGCGACCCTGCGGGGTGGAGACGTACTATACCACTACAGAGGGACGACAACTCTACACCCGAACTATGTGGATGAGTGACTCCTGCTGACGCACCGAACATATGCGCGCAGAGGGGTGAATTCGTGCGGTGCTGCGCAAATTACCTACCAAAGTAGTACTGCAACCGTGGTGCTGCGACGATGCTACACCCGTACCCCACGCGGACTTCAATCGACAGTGCAGTGCAGCAACTCCATGGGTGTCAGTGATACAAGGTGAGATGGGCAAGTTGTCCCAGTTCAAAATATTGATTAGAGTGGCATGCTGTAGAACCTGTGAACAACACCCTGCAAATATGACTACATGAGCGGTCGGAACGACGAATTCGGAATACTTGATTGGTGTAACCTGTGCCTGTACTGCGGCTATGTGAGTATTTCAACAGTGTGATAACGACGCATGATGTATGCAGATAGTCTGTGCTGCGGCGCTGCTGTAGTGGGGGTCCCCACTACATGCGAATGAGCTGAGTGGTTGGTCCCAATTACTCAATGCGCGGCAGTCGTAGTGGCGGCGCAGCATTTTTCTCTTTGCCCTTCGGGAAGGATATGCCTCAGTTACAAACTATCACTCACTTTTTCTTCTTCTGGTATGCGGCAGCGCAAGCCAAAGCTAGATCCGATGCTATCGACCGTCAAATCCAGGAGGACTTCAAGAAGCAGAGACAGGAATGCAAAGTCCTGCTACTAGGTGTGTCGTCGACTCGTTCACTTGTGTCGTCCTCTTTTGTGATACGCTCAGGCGCCTTTATACTCCCCTCATGCCGTTTCTCTATCGACGGCGTAGTCGAGTCATCCGATAGCATCTCCCTATGTCGACTCTTTACCATCCGTCTTTACATCCTCGCTTCTCTTTGCACCAAACTCACACGTCCATTCCTCGCAGGCCCCGGCGGATCAGGCAAGTCGACGATAGTCAAACAGATGAAAATTATTCATCAAAATGGGTTCAACATCGAAGAACGCATGACTTTCCGGCCCACTGTATATCGCAATACCCTCGACAGTGCACAGGCCCTCATCCTTGCCATGCGAAAACTAGATCTTGACTGCGTGGACCCGATGAATCGGGTACGTCGTCGTCCTTTTGTATACACTATTTTCCGACCCTCACATACCTCCACCGTAGGTCAATGCCAGCCAAATCCTGGACTACAGCGTCAAATCATCTCCTTCATTTGTCTTCTCCCCCGAGATCGCGCGGGCCATACAAAAGCTATGTCAAGACGAGATCATATCTCAGGTCATGGATCACAGCAGCGAATTTTACCTCATGGACAGTGCAGCATAGTAAGCAATAGATTGCCCTCGCTGTGTGTGCTTCTAATACATTCCGCGACCAGTTTCTTTGCAAATGTAGAGAGGATAGGCACTCCGGACTACTGTCCGACCACAAGCGATATACTACGTGCGCAAGCGATGACGACAGGCATCACGGAGACGCTGTTTACGATGGGCCAACTACGGTAAGTCTTGACTCATATGACAGCTCCATTTAGTTCAGCATTTCCAAGGATACGCATTTTCGATATCGGTTTCCAACGTTCAGAACGAAAAAAGTGGATCTATTGTTTTGAATCTGTCACAAGTATCATATTCTGCACTGCGTTAAGTGAGTATGACGAAGTGTTACCTGAGGAGAGACGTCAAGTAAATACTTGTGTTTCTTGTGTTGACAAGCACTGATAAATCATCCACAGAATAAAATGCTAGAATCCTTGATTCTATTTGAATCTATCATCAATTCTCGCTGGTTCTTGCGGACATCCATCATCTTATTCTTAAACAAGATTGATGTGTTCAAGACAAAATTGCGCAAGGTACAAACTCTGCCAAATATTATCCTTGTTGCAGTGTGAGATGGCTTCTAGGTTCCGCTGGAGAGATATTTCCCCGAATATACGGGTGGTGCTGATGTCAACAAGGCTGCCAAGTATATCCTCTGGAGATTTATGCAGGTGAATCGTGCTCGACTACCAGTCTATCCGCAGTAAGTACCTGTGTGATAAGCTTCCCGTTCTCGGTTTCACTGTTTCTACAGTCTGACACAAGCGCTTACGGACACCACGACTGTCCACCTGGTGTTTGCGGCACTGAAGGAAACGATCCTACAGAATGCTCTAAAAGATGCTGGCAGGCTGTAAGATCCTGTTTCCTTGTCCTATCTATCTGTGTGTATCCTCGTTCTCTCAGCCGTCATCGCCTGGCTCACATGAGTATCCAGCTCGCATCATCTTTGTGGATATCCTGTCATTATTTAGCATCCCCTTTCCTCCATTAGCATATCCCCAGTTATTACTCTGCCCTAACATTCCATTGCTACAAGCCCATATTACCGGCTGCTGAAGTGATGCATATCGCACGGCCCGAGGATCCTCACATAGACGAGTGTGTTGAACGCCTGGTACTTCTCGTCCATTATCGACGCGCGGATGCTGACATGATCTGGCTGTCCATGGAGATTGTCTCCCAGCCCTCACACTTGCGATGCTGCTCCTTGTCTTTTGCACATGACACGCACGGTGCCATGATACTAGCTTTGTAAATGAAAAGGGGCAGTGCACCGTAGACAGACATGTCTGCTTCCGTGCTGGTGGCGCTCAGCAGAGGCGACATCACCGCTCGAATTCAGTCCCGAGCACTTGGTATATCGTAACCCATCTTGTAATCAGGGATGTCGTGAGGGCATGTCCGACGGGTCGACAAGGGAGTCTGTCGGGTGCTGGTGAGCGAATCATCACGAAATCGGAGTGATGAACCATACTCTGAATGTTCATCAGCGGGTGGCATCCAGTTGGAAGACATCGTATCCAACAGCAATAGCTATTGTAGTGAGGAACAGTCAGATGGGGACAGTACCTCCGATGGTCTGCACTATTTTGCATCCAGAGCATGTTCAGGAGGGGCAGCATGATGAACACATGGCACTATAAGTAATGAAATGTATCTGTTTGTGCGAAATGTAGATGAACTCACACGTACCTTTGAAAAGGTGGCCTCGCTCGTGTCGGCAACAATGACCAGAGTTGTGATCGCTTGTTCTTGGATGCTGCCTTTCACCTATTTGCCTGCCTCTCCACTGGGATCCAGCGTTTTCAGTAGTCGTTCGATGACTGGGAGGTGTTGCAGGTGTGCATCCTGTTCTACTCCCTTGCAGAAGTTGACGAGGCAGCAGCAGTGTAAGCATGCGGTGCACAGGTCAGAGGGCCCTTCTGAGAATGAGCCTGGCCTACCCAGATTCGGATACTTCCAACGTGGCCGGGTTCAAAGGCCGTGAATAGTTGAGTCAGAAAATTATTGTTGCAGTCTTTCATCATGATCATGATAGATCCTCCTACTTCTAAGTCAGTACAGTCCAGTTGTAAAAATACACACAAGCGCTTGCATGCAGCAAGACGCATACGAGGATGCGCGCCTTTGAACATTGGTATCTCGAGCCTGAAATTATTAGGAGAGTCGATAAATTAAGAGTATACAGTAATCTCAAATTCACTGTATTTCCCTTCCTGACAGGTCACACAACTCGAGCTCGGAAGGTCGTGGAGTGATTTGATGGGGTGAACACATCCCGGATCCTGTTATGTTACCTGGATAGGTATTCCGTTACAACGTTCTGAAATGGGCTGGACCAAACAAGAATACATATCACATACATTGCTCATCGACATCCATGCAACTATACATCCTACCTCGGTGCACGTACTTGTTCACATCTCGAACGACAAAAAACAAGAGTGGAAAAAAAGGTGAAGAGGGCCCTACATGTACATTGCATACACCTACGACGTACAAAGAAAAAAAAAAAGGAATGAAATGAAATCCGCTGAGCAAGCAGATAGGAAATTTGATTGTCCTCGTCAATCAGGACGTATCACACAATCAAGACCTGGTTTTTATCTTCAGAGAAACGCCAACGCGGACCATGTGGCGGCTGCACCAATCGCCATCGCCGCTGTTGTATGGGCGACCGCGTACATAGCTGTCCGGGCGCGTTTCTTGGGCCGAGTGGGCTCGAAGGCGGGGACCTCGGGGGCAGGCACTTCGGGAGCAGGAAGGTCAGGAATGGAAACAGGGACTTGAGGAATGGGAACTTGGGGAACGGGCACCTCGGTCGCGAGGGCTTCGTTCACGACAAGAGGTGGATTGAAGGTAACAGGCGCAACGACCACGGGCGTTTCTTCGTTCTCCTCCCCATCATCACGCTTCCGTTTCGAGGACCTCACCGCCTAGACCACATATCGTCAGATCGTGACCAACTTCGAAAAGACACCAAGACAAAAACCGACCTCAGCTTCGACAACCACCTCCTTCAACGCATCCAGTGCCTCCGCGCGCGCACTCTGGATCACCTCCATCTTGGCTTCTATACGCTTCTCCACGTCTTCACGCAACGATTTCATTTCTACAAGGCACATACATCAGCTATCGATACGAACCAATGAATACAACACACCAAACACGAGATTGTTCAAGGCATCCGCACATGCCCGAACGTCATCCATAGGGGTCTCGACGGGCCTGGGCTCCGGTGCATCGAACTTCCCACGGAGCGTCGTCACCAGGTTTTGCAGCACGGTCATCTGGCCCTGGAGCGTGGATAAGGACGCAATGTTGCGTTCTGCCCCAGTAATGCGACAGAGTAAGCGCTCCGACTCGGGCTCGAGCATCTCACAGTGACTCTGAAGATCGACCACATCTTCTTCGGTCACGGATTGGCGCGATTTAAGTTCGCTGACGGTCTCCTGCAAAGAGGATATACGGTCCTAGAATAAACTCATCAAGAAGAAGTTTGTGGTAGGACGCGGATAAACATGCCTCGACACTTTTAAGGGATCCTTTGATTTCAGAGTTGACGCACTCTGTCACAACCCTGTGGAGAGGGTGGAAAAGAGGCATGCGATGTGACAGAGGAGGCGGAGGAGGCGGTGGGACTGACGGCAGCCCAAAGTCAGATGCAATGGAGTTACTAAACGGCCCGCCAATCGGGAAGAAGGGTGGCGGCGGAGGAAGACGGTGCATCACCTCAATGAGCGCATCATTAGAAAGGGGTGTGATTCTGGTCTGACTAGTTGATGGCTGAGCAGGGATTGGTTCAGGTTCACGGTCTGGCTCGGGCGCCGGGGGTACCTCCGACCGTCCTGTTTCCACTTCGAACGATGAATGCCGGGGAGACTCGGGTCTAGACACAGGCCATGCGCCAATGACAGCAGGCTCCGACTGCTGTGCCTCAGAGGCCGGTGATGGGGTCGTAGCCACCTCCATTGGTGAATGAGAGCGTGAATGGGGGAAAGACTCGGGGAAAGGCTCAATGGCGATGACAGGGGATGGATGTCTGACGGCACTGGCAGAGGAGGGTGAGCCAGGAGCGTCCTCCAAAGGCACCTCCGGCACATCTGAGATGACAGGCGAATGCGAGACAGTGTTGTGATAAATCTCCCGGATGAAACTGCGGAACGCCGGGATTTTAACCGACGTCTTTCCCTGACTGTCCCGAAGGACGGCAAGGACGCACGACTGTTGGTCTTCCACATCTGATTCCTGCTCTGATGGCGAGGACGCCGCGTCTGAGGACACAGAGATGGATGAAGAGGAATGGGGGGAATCGGACTCTATACAGGAAGCATGGATGAGCCCATAGCGACCCGAACTCAGCTTACGCGGCCTGGAGAGAACTGGGCTCGGAAGGTCAAAGGGAGTTAGCGCGGAGTCCGCAGATGGCTCAGAAGACGAGTGGCCTCTCAACAACTCCACGCGAGCCGTGACAGGAGAGACATGATATGAACCAGCACCAACCACCTTGCCAAAGGTCAGCACATCGCCATCGGCGAGCAACGTTTCGACTTCGGCTTGGAGCATGCTCGGCGTCGTTTCTCCACGCTTCAAGAGATGCGTTCCATGTCGTGAGTGAAGGTCAACGATGTAGACCTAGCAACATGATCCCATGCGAGCGTTAGCGCTCGCACACACTGTCGAAAGAAAACAATACCTGTCCATTGTCGGAAAGGACGAGCTTGGCGTGCCTCGCACTAACGACCTGGCATGTAAACACAGCATTATGATCATCGTTCTCCCGCCGCATCGACCTGTCATCGGATCCCGATTTCCGCCCGATGTTGATATAGCCTGAGCGGGCGCGGTAAAAGGTAAGGTCATGAGCAGGCTTTTCGCCGCATTTTCACTTCAACTAGGTTCTATGCATTAGCATAACAAAAGAACTAG
>JBBPQN010000441.1:0-16052 GCA_038092575.1 Boletus subluridellus
AGCCAACGCATTCATGACTATATTCCTCGTGGCATTGATGCTTTTGGCAATCCTGATAGCGGCACTTGCCTTAGGCTACGGTGCTGTGGTGCTTGTTAGTCGGCAGACAAAATCCACCAACTTCTTGCGCCGAAGAGAACTGTATCCAGCGTTCGCGTTCGCGTGGCTATTGCGTGTGGTGAGTATAGAGTAGCTCTCTGACCTCGAGGGATTTGTTTACGCATTTGAACTAGTGTTTCATTGCAATAACCCCTGTCAGCATTTTCGCGTTGTATCAATGGACACTCAAAGACTCCTGGCTGTCAATCTTGCTTTCGGTAGTGCTCTTTCTAGGGGTGTTCGGCTATCTCTTTTTTTCCACCTTCCGCGTCGTCCGCCTCGCAATCCGTGCCACACCGTATGCACTGTACACGCAGCCCAAAACTATTACCGCATACGGGCCTCTATTCGCTCTATACCGCACAGAGAGGTATTTCGCGAGCATACCGTTTCTTATCGGCATTCTTGTGAAAGCCATGTTCACTGCTTTCGCGCAAGCAAATGGAGTGGTGCAGGTCATATCCATCCTGATCATCGAGTTTGCGATCCTCGCCTACCTGCTGTACCTTCGACCTCACAAGACGAGGGGAGCCGACATTCTCGCAACATATTTGGCACTCACCCGTGTCGTATGTACTGGTCTGCTGATCGCGTTTGTTCAAAACCTCAATGTTGCAGCCATTCCTCGCGTCGCGATCGGCATTGTTATTGCCGTTATCATTTCTGTCGCCGTTATCGTCATGTTTATCAACACCCTTGTCAACTTGGGTTTGATCAAGGTGCCTGCAAGGTTTCGACGACGTAAAGCACCATCTTCCGATGCATCGAATCTAGAAAAGGGAGACAAAGAAGAAGACATGGCAGGACGGCCTAGAAATCCGACTCCAGAAAGGAACATCCCACTAGATCCGAATGTCAACCAACCATATCCGGAGAGCCCCTCGGAGATTGTTACGGAAGAGCACAGCACCTATTCCGAGGAGTCGGGGTCCACGACACTTGGTTCGCTGCTACCACGACGTTGGTCCTTGCAACCATCTGCAGGATCGCATTCGCGCACACCTTCACAATCACAATACTCATCAACAAATGCATCATCACCTCGACATTCCCACCCTCCTTCACCACTTTACCCGCAACCAACATCACATAGTAGACAGCCGACAATCGACGAACACGAGCCCACTGCATTTTAATTGCTTCCCACATCTGGCATGGTATTCCATCTTGTTTTCGTGCACTGCATATTGCATCCCTGTAGAGTGACATCCCATATAGCATTTTGCAGGACATTCATCTAGATCGTTATCGCATACATTCACTCGGACAGTTCGGATATCAAGTTGCACTAGCCACACTGTAGTTATTTAGATAATCACAATTGAAAGGGTTGTGTTCCATACTTGGGAAGGGCTGACTTCGTGTCGGTTGCAAAGATCAGTCGGATTAGTCGGTGACGTAACGCGGTCTTTGCAAAGAGTCCAGACTCAGGCTTTCGGACCGCCGTCGGGACCGGCATTTGCCGGTGAGATTTAAAATTATCATGACTAACGCGTGACACGTTGTCACGTTACCACGCGTCGTTCTTCGAGAGGAGCGTGTCGCGAGCAAGCTCATTGTCGACCGTCCTCGAGGCAGACTCCAGCAACTAAAATGCCTGCAAGAAACTCCTTGAGAGACAAGAACAAAAAGTTGACCGATTTTTTTGCCCAAAGACCCTCTGTATCTGTTCCAGCGTTGGCGCCATCCTCCAGTTCCACAGGAACAACTGCGACGATGTCCATGACGCGGAGGAGACCCGCGACGCGAGCCTCGAAAGCCACTGTAGATTGCGAGCCTTCCATGAATTCTAGTACGCATACATTCCTTTCCTCTTCTATCCGCTTATTTGCTTATTCCAATACAGGCGCTCCTCCGCAAATGCGCAGCGCCCCGACGATGGCAACGCGCAAGCGTCCTCGTTCACCCGATAGTAACAACCCCAGCACATCTCCTCTCCCTCCTCCCAAACTCAAATCTCCAAGAAAACCCACGAAGATATTCCAGTTTCATTCGGATTCTGAGCGTCCCAAGGCCGTCATCTACGTCACTTCACCCCTTTCCTCTCGCAACTCCTTGGCTCAGAAGCCGACACCAGTGCGGGTACATAACGACACTCCGGTAGCATCTCCTCTGGATTCCAGTGAGCAAGTTGTTTACAGCAGTCAGTCTGATGAGGCGGAGCTAGTTCTCCCCGTCCCACAATCGCGCGACCTTGTAAAGGCTGTCGAAAGTGCCCACGCGTGGAGACGGAAGGAGACCGAGTCTCCGAATTCCTCTGTGTCACCCGTACGCGGGGATGCAATGGAAGTCGATCCACTTTCATCCTCTCCTATCCGCAGTTCGCCATCAACATCCGCGTGGAGCGCCTCCCCGCACTTTGATGCGCCAGGTTGTTCCCCAGTAGTGTCCAGGAGCAGCGCTGCTCTTCAGACGCCCATCGTTGCTTCTGCAGGTCTTCCTTCACTCCCCGACACAAACGAGCTTCCTCCGCTTCCCCCTACCCCGGAACCGATTGATCCGGAAGCCAAGGCTGCCAAGCTTATTGCAAAAATTAAAGCCAGGGCGTTCGCTGCCAATCAATCCAGCGATGACGAACAGCCTCTTTCATTTCGTGAACTTGAAGACAGTGACGACGACGAGCTTATTGATGATCTCCCTCTGATTGGTAGTGCAAAGGGGCAAAGGTAAGGGTTTGGGTTCTGGTGAGTCGAATATTGAACCCTAATTTGGCTCTCAAGTTTCCTCTCTCCTGCACCACGACCAGCCAGTGACATATTTTCTTCTCCATTGTCAAGTGTGCCTCCAACCCCCAACGACACAACCATTGGTCTTCGCACTTGCAGAGCTTCGGATCGCAGCTCGCCGCCACTGCGACCGACGCGGGTGTCCGCGAGAAGTCGTAAACTTGCACCAGCCTTTCGTCTACCCCTCACAATTGCCGAGTCTTCAACTTCTGTTGGCGTGACAAAGTCAGTGTCCTTCTCGTTGAATCGCAAGAAATCACAAGCGAAGAATCCTCTGCACGCTCTTTTACGCGAGAAGGAGTTGGAGGACAAGCGTGGTACCAGTTGCGCCGCACTTCGTCTGGCAGAAGAAGCGGTCAGGCAAAGTTCTCGCGAGGCATCAGTCGGCTCTGATGATGAGGCTGACACTATGAAGCGATTACGCCTCGCGGATGAGCAAGCAGCCTGGAAGGCTGTTCATGAATCTCGCAAGTCGACCACCCCAGTTGACCCAAGTGATATGGAGGACTTCACCATTGGGGATCGGGAGTCCAAGATGTTGGGTGCCGTTGCCGGTAAAGCTATCAACAAGATACTTGCCGGCGACAAAAATAGTAAAGGAAAAGAAAAAGCTCAAAACATGGACGAGAAAATGACTCTGGGAGTTTCCCTGTGGATACAATCCTCGGATGAGGATATGGAAGTTGATTCTATATCTATGTCAATTCCGCCCTTATCAGGTCATCCCATTCTGGCATGCTTAGATGGTTTTCTCAAAAGTGGCGGTATGTGGTTTCCAAGTACTCAAATATGGTCATTAGGTTAACTATACGTTACCCAGATGATTCACTGCTGGACTTGATCCTCCGTACTGGAGCGCTTGCTGCTGTTCCCAGAGATATCTTACTGTCATACATTCCTCAACTCCTTGACATGGGTAGGTTGTTGTCGCAATTTATCTTTGTGGTGTTGACCCTCTCGCAGCCCTCTTTGCGTCTTCACGGGTTGCCGATGCTGTCTCCATCGCTCTTCGTGATCTGTGGGGAACGAACCCCCCTAAGGTACAAATGCCTTTTGCTGCTATCCTGTTTGCACTAGTTCGGTTAGGCGCTAGCCCCTCGATTCTCGAGGGACTCGGATTAATTACGGAAGGCGCTCAGAAGAACTGCACCACCCATGAAACCCTCCAGAAAGGTCTAAAAAGGCTTCTTGCGATCGTGAAGGCCGCAGGTTTGTCAGTAGAACCCATGCTGAATTCGATAACCGGGTTACTCATGGAATGCATCTTAGTGTTGGTGCTTTCTCACCCGATGGGGTGGCAAACGTGGTGTTGATCCTGGTTATCATGGAACTTGATCCATTGACTTCAAGCGAACTCCGAACGCAGCTGAATATCACCATGGACGTTGTTTGCAATCATAGCGCAACGGATTACCTCGTGCGTGGCACTTCATTTCCCCCAAATATCACACGCGAACGTTGAATTCAGCTCCACGATATCCATGAGAAAGTCCTAAGCCTTGCCAGTCAACTGGTTCCTGACAGCAAGGCTCGGTTGGTCTCGTTTTTTGCAAGTGGCAGTGGTCGGACGAGGTGTATCGCACGACATCTGGCATACTGCCTCCTGGTTTCCACGCCCACTACCCCGAACGTATGTTTTTTTCCTCCTTCCTACCAACGATGCAACAACTAGAACATCACCCAGGACCAGGCACCTCCCCTTGAACCACTCATACTATTACTCTCCCCTGATGCTGGATCCTGCGAGCTATTCGACGTCACAAATGAATCGACGGATTACGAGGGGCTTAGACATCATGTTAATATCCTATCTGTGGCTCTCATCGATATTGCGCCGTACGTTGAAGAAGAGCGTGCTATTATGAAGTCCGCGAGTAGCGCTTCAGTGCACGGGACTCCAAACAAGCCTAAGAAACCAGCAGCGCCACCTCTCGAGCTCCTCCGCAGAGTCCTTGAGGTTTTACAGAGTAAAATTGGTGAGTGTGCACTTTGCACTCCAAATGAGGTATTTGACTCCGGTTGATAATCCCAGTTGATACCCGTGCTGCTCATCTTGATCGGTCGCGAACGAAGGCGACAATACAGCGTCTGACGATGCGTATCTACTATGATCGCATGGCACTTATAGGTGTTCGTCCGCGTCAACGGGCGGCCACTCTGAAGGCCTATTTTTCGCCACAGCGTCAATAAATCAGCTGCAGAGAAGACTTGCTTTCCCCTTTTCGTGCATCCATGCACTGGCAATAAACCCTGGTTTCGTCATTATGTCTAGTATCCTCGTTATATTACTATGCTCCCGGTATTCTCTCATCCCCTATACTTACTATCTTAATTCTCGAATGCCCTGCTGGCGAGTTACATAAAGTATTCAGTCAATTATACGTGATTTTCGCGAAATGCGTTCTACCTGTCCTGTTAGAAATCACTGTACCTTACGCATTGCTCGTCGACACCAGACCAATATGAGCTTACAATCGTGAATTACTCTCTACTACCGTAGGCCCTGACTGGATCCCGCCCCGCATACCTTGAGTGGCTGAGCATAGATTAGGTACAAAGATTGTTAGCACTGTCGTCCGGATTACTCGACCCAGGCTGCAGAAGGTTCCGAGGCTGCGAAATGTGTATCAGATCTTGGGCGGAGATCCATCAACATGGGGAGTAGTTGATAGGCTAAACAAGATCGAGTTCGATATCCCATACGGGGCTTGGTTCGCGGAATTGGCGGTCTGGATGTGAGGCTGATGGGGACGCTTCCTTCTCTTTTCCCTTGTCATTCGCATCCGCAGGAGGTATTTCATTTACAGAAGAACTTGCATTGAGAGGTGGGGCAGGTGATACTTGACTGCCAAGCGAGAAGGCCGCACTCGTCGACTGGTTGCGGAATGGCTTCTCGAAAGCATCTTTTATCCTTCTGACTTTAACCTGGCCAAACCCCGGCAAAGTTTGCAATCTATCTGAGGACACCCTGCTGATATCCGCAAAGCTCTGCTCGTGGAATGTAAGACGTTGATAAAGGAGCCTGGCGCCGAACATACCCCAATGGACGTGCGCAGTGTTTCAACATCGGTCTTGTTGACTTTGTTGATGCTTGTAAGCGCACTGCGCAGCTGGGAATCATAATCTTTGTCGACGCGCTCCTTGATGAGGTCTGGTGGCTTATGTTCGAATTGCTTGAATGTTGCAATGTATTGACCGGCTTCGTCATTGCTTTCAGGGGCGGGGTCAGAGCGAATGATTGCACGAGGCACGGGCGTACCTCCATGCTACAATGACAGTGAGATTGTTGATGAGGCACACCTGTGGCTATTGTCCATAGCAAGTCACTAGAGAAAGACAGCACGTTACTTTGGTGAGCTCCCTGATCAGTTCTTGGTGTTCGGTCTGAGGATGACGTGAATAAGAGCCGGGAGACTATACAGGGTTTGCTTACGACGTCACACATGATAAGGAGTATTCTAAGGTTGTAGGAATGTCCAAGCTTTTCGATCCGGGTGTGGATATACTCGGGATGAAGTCGATGGTACCTCAAACTGAGGCGTTCATCAGAACACCACTACAAGTGTAACAAAGAAGGAACATACCTAAGGAATAATATGCACGTCGTACGGCCAACCTGGAAGTCGGGGACGATATCGCCAAATTCTTTACCTACGTTTCGGATGCATTCGAGGACTGGATTCAAGCGCTCCAGTGACATCACTAAGCCGGTCGTTGCGGATAACGAACGAGCTTACCTGGTTCGAGTTGATGATAACGTTGTTTCCGACGCCGGGTTGTACGACGGGCGGCTTCGCTCTGACCTCGGTGGGGGCCATTGGCAGTTGGTAGTGCTAGTGAATGTTCAACTTGGCGAGGCTGCCGATTTGTGGCAGTGCCAGGTGTTGTGCTATTTCTAGTTCGCTTGCCCGCTTGATTGACCAGCGTGACTAGCTTATCTTCCTCTTCCCAGGTCACTGGCACGAGACCTGGCCGGACTGACCCAGTAAGCCATATATATACCGAGTGGCAACGTCTCCCGCCTGACCCGTTCCACAGCCTGCCAGCCAATACTGGGGCCATGGATAAACTCCCAACCTACGTGACTCAGCTTGGACCGGTCGAGAGACCCCAAGCCCGCAGGAACAGGTTAGCACGCGTCCTCATCCTCTGCAGTGTTGCTGTGGTGGTATGGCTATGGTCTGCTTCTCGCTACACATTCGTGGCCAAGGATTCCGTCAGGTTACCTCTCCATGCTGAAGAAACACTTCAGAAATGCAGCATGCTCCATGTGCAACCCGGGCCACCGGCTGACTTCGCGCGGAGAACTCAATCTGACCGTTTCGTCGACGGTACTCGCGCGACGTTGCTCAGAAACGCGTCACTGTGGACTGGGGATTCTCTCCAATATGAGATTCACGGTGCAGACATCCTGTTGGACAAGGGCATTATAAAGTTCATAGGGCACGCCTCCGACGATATTTTGGCAAAGTATGGGGACTTCCTCACGGTCGACGTCGGTGGGAGTTGGGTAACACCAGGGTAACCTCCTCGCGTCCTTTCAAAGTCGCGTCTCTGATGCTTTTGCGTCACAGCATAGTTGATATGCATTCTCATCTTGGAGTTGATAGCGTTCCCGAACTTGCTGGAGCAAGTGACACTAATTCACTCAAAGGTTATTCCGCTTTCTTCGAATTCTATTTTGCACCGAGCTGACAGTTTTTAGGACCAATCTTACCATGGCTCCGAAGCCTGGACGGACTTAACACACACGACGATGCATATCGACTTTCTATATCCGGGGGTGTCACAACTGCCAATGTTCTACCTGGCTCAGCTAATGCGATTGGTTCGGTCACTTTCGGCTTATCGGATGAGAAACATACTTACTCGAGGTATAGGAGGACAAGCATTTGTTATCAAACTACGCCCCACTGAAGAGCGATCTCCCTCGTCTATGCTACTTGAGCCTCCTTATACCATCAATGACACACGCGTTGACCCCACCCTACCACCACGCTGGAGGCAGATGAAGTAAGAATTTCTCGTGGTGTAGTTAACATCTTCGTTCACCATCTGCCCGCAGACATGCATGTGGTACGCCTCCTACGATGAAAGTTACTTTTAATTAACGATTGGTTTGAAATGATCAGGAGAAAACCCCAGTACGTACCCATCTCCAACGCAACGGAATGTCTGACTTATGATCTACTTGTAGGCCGCGTATATGATAATACCCGCATGGACACCTTCTGGGCATTCCGCCAAGCGTAAGGATCGTGTGAATGACTTGACATGTTTTGTAACGTATCATCTGCCAGTTATGACACTGCCCGCAAGATCAAAGAAAATCAGGATGCCTACTGCACGAAAGCCTTGGCTAGTGAGTGGGATGGCCTTGGTGATTTCCCTGAGGACCTTCAATGGGAGGCCCTTGTCGACGTTCTTAGAGGTCGCGTCAAGGTATTCATCATCGCAGAGGGTTCATGGTTCCCGCTAACTCTTGGCTCTTCCCAGGTTCATACCCACTGTTATGAGGCAGTTGACCTTGATGACTTTGTCCGAGTACGTCCGACGTCGGGCTGGATGCTGGAGATGATTTAATTTGCATACTAGCTTACAAACGAGTTCAAGTTCCCCCTAGCTGCTTTTCACCATGCACATGAGACTTATCTAGTCCCCGGAACTCTCAAGCAAGCCTATAGTATGTTTTCTTCGTTTCTGTGTGCTACTTACACAATTACACAATTACATTCAGACAACACGCCGGCTGTTGCTCTTTTCGCGACCAACGCTCGGTATAAGCGAGAAGCTTACCGAGGCTCTGAGTTTGCCCCACGCATCTTGGCCGAGAACGGCATAGATGTAGTGATGAAGGTGCTGAAAACTGGTCCTGTGCTCTCTACTTAGCACTGACATGTTTCAGAGTGACCATCCTGTGTTAAATTCTCGGTACTTACTCTTTGAGGCCCAACAGGCCTACTACTATGGCCTTTCTGCCAATCTCGCGCTCTCTGCCGTCACCTCAACTCCCGCCAAAGTTCTTGGCCTCGACCATCGCATCGGTTTTATCCGTGAAGGTGTGTTCCGTTGGATCGGTTTAGATGTGACTTACCGACTGGTCTTTTGCACAGGATACGACGCAGGTAAGGGGGTCGCCAAGCTAACCGGGTTCCTTGTATTCACCCGCCATCCGCAGACATTGTAATATGGGATAGCCACCCATTGGCTCTGGGCGCAACTCCAAAGCAAGTCTGGATTGATGGTATCGCTCAGATTGAATACCCCTACACTTCGGAGAAACCCACTACATTCCAATCGCTCCCAACTACTCCCAATTTCGAAAAGGAAGCGAAAGCAGCCATTGAACACCAGGGACTTCCACCTCTGACACCGAGCCGAGCAAAGGCTGATACCATCGTGTTTACTAACGTCAGCAGTGTATATGAAAGGACTTGGCCCAGCATCCAGGAGGTATTTAGCGCTCGTGATGGTGAACCAGGAGTAGTTGTCGTACGAAAGGGCGAAATCGCATGCTTTGGATCACGGCATGCTTGCCTGGGATCTATCAGCACCTTGGATCAGGCTTTCGAATCCTTTGACCTGCAAGGTGGCTCAATTTCGTGAGTTTTCTTCGTCACCCAACCATAGCATTTATGCAAACATTTCTCTCAGCCCTGGCTTGGTGTCCTATGGGTCACCCTTGGGCCTGGAAGAGATCCAAGGCGAGCGGTCTACGCATGACGGCGTAGTGCTCGACCCTCTATCAAGTGATATTCCAAATCTTCTGGCAGGCAATGAAGTCATGTTGGCCGTTGATGGTCTGCAGTTTGCAGGTCGCGACACCCTGTTGGTTTTCATTCTTCGGTGTTATGTATAATATGCTAAGACTGCAACGATTAGACTCGGCTACCATGCAGGCGTAACGTCGGCGATCACGCCTCCGACATCCGGAGGCTTAGTCGCTGGTATAAGTACTGCATTCTCAACGGGTGCAGCACACGCTTTACAGGAAGGCGCTGTCATTCAAGATATAGCTGCTTTGCACGTCAACGTTGGCCATTCGAATTCACGCTCCCCTAGCGTGAGCAGTCAGATTGCTGCCTTGCGCCACTTGTTGCTGGATGCCGCCAGCGGAACCCCGTTTGACCGTGCTGCCAAGGTAAACCATAAGATAATTCTTAATCTTACCTCGTTTGATTGCAATCAAAGGGAGACATTCCGCTAGTTGTCCAGGCGCAAAATGCTGATATTATCGCGTCCTTGATCAAGCTCAAGAGGGAGGTTGAGGCTAGTAAGAGCGTCGAGCTCAAGCTGACAGTGGCTGGCGCCGCTGAAGCCCATTTACTGGCTAAAGATCTGGGCGAGGCGAACGTCGGAGTAATCGTGACACCATCTAGGCCATTCCCTGAGGAATGGGAGATGAAGAGGATGTAAGTCCCCAGTATACTTGGCGTCACCAAATGAACGAATTGTCTTCAAGACTTCCAGGCCCACCATTGACCCAAGACAGCGCGATCACTACCTTGCTTGCACACGGTGTTAAGGTTGGCATCGGTATCCTTGAGCAATGGAGCGCTCGCAACACCCGCTTGGATGTTGCATGGGTCAGTCTTCCAGCTTTTTTTTTGCTTCCTATGATTTATCACCTCCGTAGGCTGCCCTCGAAAGTAACGGCCGAATCTCCAAATCTGACGCACTCGCTCTCGCATCAACCAACTTAGAGCAACTGCTCGGGGTAAAACCCGCTGCCTCTTTATCGGGAGACTTGGTCGCCACTCTCGGTGGCTCGATTCTTGACCTGGAAGCCCAAGTTGTGGGGATCATCTCTCCGCGCAGACGCTCCGTGGAGTGGCTTTGAATATCCATCCTGCAGAAATAGAAGCGGGAATTATACAACAACTAACACTGAAACAAATGAACAAGAGTCTAGTGTGCTATGTTTTGGATCTGCCCACTGGCAGTTGCTGTACATGTTTACGTATCAATGGAAGGGCCTTCATCATGGTCTTGATTGGTTTGACCTCGTCTACAAAAGCATTGGCAGTCAGCGAAAAGGTCGGATACAGAGGGAAGTATCAAATACCGATTTGGATAACTTGCCCGTGTCGTCTGAAGATTTTGTAGTCTGGGCGAACGGACGGGTGCAGAGGATGTACAACGACTAGGGAGTTCTTTCGATAGCATCAGCATTTGTCAAGCCTCAAGAACGAAGCGAGGGAACATTACTTTTGAATACCACTGCTTGAGGTTCTCAGAATCCTTGGGTATCAGAGGTATCTTTCCCGTTCCGACGACTTGGACTACGAGATTGACGTATTTGATCATATTAGCCCCTATTACACATCGTCAGAATAGCTAAAGCTCGCTGGCCAAACCCACATACGTCTGGTACAGATCATGTCCATCAAGGACTGGCAGCCCGGACCGTGACCAATCAGGATAATGCACGTCGCGCTCGACAACCTTCACAGCGAGGGAATGCATGAGTCAAAGAGGTGACGTGAGTTGACGTGCGTTCGTTGTGCTCACTGGATGTAGTTGTCCCAGACGTATGTCAGAAGGTCTCTGGCTGGATTTTCTGCTGCTTTCGAGCGCTACGGATGACAAACTCAGCTCAGTCAAATACCATGCTGTAGATCGTACCAGTGTCGTGGGCAGTGCCGAGCTCACGAATGGCCTAGGAAAGAGATTGACGTCGACGAGCGCATATTTCTCATTCTTCACCCAAGCAATGAGGTCCTTCGAAAAATCGATCTGCAGGAGAGATTGGCCATGATGACACAGGCAGAGAAATGGAAATATACAAGGTACGAATGCTCCATGTTGACGTCGCACATGGGACTCCCGTCCAATTCTACGCGAAGGTTTCCGCTGATAGTCGGATTTAGCGAAACCCCGCAGAAGACGAAAGTGCACAAACAATTCATGGACGAACATCACAATCGTCTTATTCTCGAGCAAGTCACCTCTTAGGCAAGGTCATCACGCGAAAGACGAGTCGCTTGCCAGAAAAGAATACTTACGTGCACATCACCTGTGATCCGTAGCGTTCTTCGTAGGCGGGCATCAATGGAACCTGTAACATTTGATATTGCGAATATAAAAAATGTTGCCTGTGTCCTTTGAGGATCTCTGGTATCGAAAAGGTGATTTCGTCCATTTCTGCACAAGAGGTAGCGAACGGAATGGCCATCAGTAACGGGATATTCGTACCTTCGCGAGGTTCACAAGCCTTAGGATTGATACTCTTCCAGTGTTTACTCTGTTCACGTGCCACTTGCCAGACAGTTTCTGTACCAGCTTCAGAGGCCATCATTGGAGGTAATTCAGGTGGAGCATCCCCAAGCAAAATGCGGGCAACCGCCAACGCAGAATTTGATATAGCGTCGAGGTTATAACCTCCCTTGTAGTGAGAAAGACATATGTTCAGGAGACCACTCAAGAATCTTAGCTGCGAGCACACCTCCAAGGCGACTACCAGTTTACCGCCAGCCAGACTTGCTAGCATATGAGTCATATGCGCGTACCCAGTGGGTGTCACATGACACTCGCCCAAATCATCGCCATCCGCTGCATCAAAACCAGCCGAAACTGTGGAGAAAGTATATGCTGTGAATGTGTCAAGCAAGGGAGCTTTTCCCAAACATACTGATCACCAGCTCGGGCGCAAACTCCAACGCAATTGGCATCACAATTTGCTGGAACGCATGGATATAATCAGCATCTGTCATCCCTTTCGTGGGCCACGGAATGTTGACAGAACTAGTGTCTGTCAGAAACGTTCATGTGGCGAATTGCACGGACATACTAGCCAAGACCTGGACCTTCTCCGCAGGACTCCAAACTACCAAAAGGACCGCAAGGATAAAATTGACCGCGCTCGTAGCGATGTAGGGAGATATACAACACAGTTGGATCGTTGTTGAAGGCACGCTGAGTTCCGTTGCCTGGTCAAAGTGAGTAGATCCAAGCAAAATACGAAGGGCGGATTTACCATGGTGCACATCCCTTTTGGCAAAAACTGAGTGTCAGGAAAATCATACATGGCACATAATCTCTTGGCCTACCAGTCCAGTATCAGGATACGTTTGATTGGAGTACACAATTGAACGACTTTTGCCGCAACGGCGACGTTGTTGAAGAAGCAAAAACCCATGTGCTCATCAGGCTCGGCATGATGTCCTGGGGGTCGCACGATAGCAAAGCTCTTCTTAAGGTGACCTTGAGCCACTTTCAGACACGCCTCAATGACGCCGCCACAGCTCAGTTTGGCGGCACGAGTGGTACCGTTCATAACATAGAGGGATAACGATTCGTAGTAACTTTCCGAGTCAGTAATATCTTGTGCAGTCATTGCTGGGGAGATGAAGAGGTTCGCGTCGTAAGTGTCGGGGTATTGTGAACAAGTCGAAGGAAATCGCAGACCAAGTGCATTTCCCGCACTTACATTGAATGGCGAGGACCTTGTCCCAGTGCTCCTCGGTGTGTACAAGGAGCGCCTCGTTACGGTATACAGGGCGAATGGGGATCTGTTTCATTTTTGAGATTAAGTTGGCACCCTGAATAGCCTCGAAGATCCTCGAGATACGGTTAGGTTGCTCAGGATGGCCGTGAAGAGACGCGTGGAGGAGCATGTCTATGGAATAGACATAGCCGACTGTGAATTGTTTTGGCACATGGAAAGGCTCGGATTGGGCACGGAGCCTGGGTGGTGGACTCGGTGGACGCTGCACGCGCACTAGAGTGTTTTGAGTTTCTTCGTCATCTACGTCCATCGGCGCGCCGTCGAGCTGTCCGTTCATGTCTGTGTCCATAGCCGACACAAAGTGTAGCGAGAAAAGTGTACACCTGCTAATCCAACCCTTATTGAAACTCCGGCTGACCGGGAAGAGGCTCCCAGGCTGAGCGCCGAGATCATGCGCGGCGATGCCCAGGCGCTCAGTGGCCGCTTGCCCCGTGCATTGCCATAGTGATCGGTCGAGTTCGCTGTCCTCTTCCTTGGGGGCTGTACAAAAATGTGAGCCTCATCCACAGACCTCTCGGCACAACTCACACTACCCATCTTACTTATCATCCCACCGCTGCCTCAGCTGTGTCCTACGGCTTGAAATATGCCTGTCGACCTCAAAGCATGGCTATTCCGTTCCAATTCATTTTGTTTCTGTATACCAGTTCGCGCGGGATTCGTGTTGATGTCCATACTGACATTCCTTCTTTCTGGGACGGTATCGGTTATTATATGGTTCGAGCTATCCCGTAAGTGTCTCTGTCTTTGGCCGCCAATTCAGCTTTGACCAAGATAGCCTAGATTCCTACAAACTCTCCTCCAAAGAACGGGTGGCTTTTTTTCTGACGGGCATCGTGGAAAGTCTCTTGTTCTTAGCGTCTATTGTCGGGTGTGCATGGCCCACAAGTCTTCACGCACGAAAGCACTTACCCAACTCCGTCTTACAGGTTTATCGGCGTTGTTGCGCGCAAGCAACTGTTCGTCATGATTTACACATATTTCCTCTACATTCATTTCGTCCTCAATCTCATCGTCGGCATATACTTCCTCGTGACCGTGCGTGCAAGTAATCGCCAAGAGCTTGTCGATGCCTGTGCAGAAGTGTTTGCGAGCACTTCGATGGAGTCGAGTTGCACGCGACTCATGAGTGTTTCAACATACGTGTTCATAGCGATTGTTGCAGCACTGTTACTCTTGGAATTATGTGAGCCTCGCTGTTCTCGTGTTTTCGCGTCTGGTGATCTTTTTTCTGCTGCAAAGACGGAGCGCTGATTGCAACTCGGTACGTGTATCGCCTGCGCACGCAGAAGCGAGACGACCGGTCGCGGCGGCTGGGCTATTTCCACGCCCTCTCCACGCCCGAAACAAGGAGCTCAAGGCATAGGCGCGAAGCGAGTGACAATATCGAGTTGCTCCGTTCGCAAGAAAGCACTGGCGATCCGTGGGGCCCCCAAGATGCTGTTCTTGACATCGGACCCCCGAGCTATATGCCAGTCCCGATATATGACCGCGATTTGCCCCCGGTTCCAGCGCCTAGCTCATCACTATCACCACCTTACTCCTTGTCGGACACGAGCTCCGGCCGTCGCATCCGTGCACTACCACCGCGCCCGGTGCATAGCACGACACCGGCCGTCGTGGTTCAGACGCTCAGCGATCTGCAAGACGAAACTGATCGGCCGGGAAGGCTACCAAATCCCCACGAGCGCCCGAGCCATACCCCGAGAGGGCGTGAGCCACAACCTCCGGATAGCGAGGATGGGCAACATTCTGTAGATACCGTGGAGCTGTCGACAACTGCCCACGGCGCGTTGATGGACCACGCCACTTACATGGGGTCGATATTTACCTACCCTCCACCTATACCCAATCGTTCCCAACGACCGCCGCGATGACGTAGACACTGTTCTATTGTAATAGTTGGCATGGACATTGAGCGTCTCATAGACACAAATATTACAGGCTATGCATACCGTAACTAATGAGCCAACAGAGCCAAACAGCCGCCGCTGGTCTTGTGCTCGACTTGAAGCGCGCCGTCGTGGAGGACATTGGGAAGACGGACGCAACGACGACGGACTCGGAGGACAGACTAGATGACATGCACAAGCGCCATGACGTTCAACGGCAACACGTTATTGACTCTGTTCGTGTTCCCAACTCGTTTAATTCCCCTCGCCGCGGATACGTGCTCACGGCCATTTACTAGCTCGACAACCTTATATTCCAGCTCTATACGCTCTCCTTCTTCCTATCTCCCATCCTCCTCCCCCTTCTCTGTAGAGTCGCCAGCCAATTCGTCTTCTACAAGCCTCGCGAGCTCGATCCCAAGCTGTCCTTGCGCGTCTGGTTCCTCCTCCTCTGCGCCTCCAATGCACCCAGTTTCTGGTCTCACCTCAGAGACGGCGCAACAGAAAGCCGAGCCGTCATTCTTGACTTTGTTGGGATGGGTAAGTATCTCCACTTGTACCCGTCAGCCTGCTCACACCCGCACAGGATACCTGCCATCCAAGCTACACCTCGTATTGCTTGATACCCTCATCCTCTGTCTCCAGATCCTCCTTACTACCATCTCATTCGAGATCTCGCTACGCTCATCCTCTCTGTCGGACCCCGACTCCAGTGCTATTCCATCATCACCCCCTCTGTCCCCACCCCCGACACCCGCCCTGGAAATAGACCACGGCGACGGCGACGACCAAAAATATCCACACCACCGTACACCCACAATGATCATC
>JBBPQN010000442.1:0-16050 GCA_038092575.1 Boletus subluridellus
GGGTAAGATAAAGCCGGAGCTGTGTTCCTAAGCGGAACACAGGTTTGGAGGATGCTAAGAAGCGGAACTAATACTAATGCGGAGGAATGGAGGTAACGGAAGATGTATGTAAGTAGGGTCGTAAGTATGGACAAGGTCCGGGGGTCAGAGGTTGCGTCTCGAATGAGAACACACCGGAGTTCATAGGTACAAAAAGCGGAGTTGGTCTGGAGGACTGGGGTTGGACTTAACTGGATTTCTGGGATATGACAGCTGGTCAGGAGAAGCAAGAGCAGTGCAAGCAAGCGTGCCATGCTACCACCTCCGATGCCGCTCCTGCCGCCTCCTTTGCCTTTGCGGCTCCCGTCTCAGTCCCTAGTGGACCATTCACATTTACATCTCCTGTCCTGGACCTGCGTGCTTCGGCACACACGCAGGGTTCCACCCATTATGGGGAACCCACCTTTCCTCACACCAAGAATGCCATCTCTCTGGCACACCAACTGGGCGTCACGCCCACCAGTGAAACTCTTCGCACCCTCGACCCCGTGGATAACTGCCACATTGATTGGTCCGGAGGTATCCCCTCCAATCCTCACCCTCTTTCAGAGCGGCTTGAGGAAGTCTCCATTGATGCATACAATGTGCTCATGGAGATTGAGGAAGATATGGTGTTGCTAGGTGAGGACTACCAGGATGACTACCTGGATCAGTTTTTTGTCTTTGATGAGAATGTTGCTGAGGAACCTCTGCTCTCCCCTCCTCAATCATATCCATTCTCTCCCATCGTTGATGATGTGGATGTGCATCCTGCTCTCAACCTTGGACTCTCTCCAGGTGGCCCCTCCTCCCTCACCCTCACCGACCAGCTTGGTGCTTGTGCCACCTCCCCGTCTGCCTTCTTGCAATTTTTTGCAACACAAGAAGAAGACGATGACACTGTTGTCGGCTTGTCCTCCGGTGCCTTCATGGGCCCCCCAGCTGAATCTTGGGATGAGGATGATCTCAACAAGATCTGGGGCAAGGAATCTTGGTCAGTATCTCAGTCCTTCTCACACCACTCAGACGCTGATGCACGAATTTCTTCACCACAGAAAAACATATTATATATGTTGTCATCTGTAGTAGGTAGTGATTGGACAATACTACCTACTTTGCCCTCCACATTCTGTGATGACTGTAAGAAAGTCTCTGGTAAAGGCAAAGAACGTGAACACCAACATGACCACCATCGTCCACCTCCTAACATGTGGCTACTCAACTCAGGTGCCTCATGTCACTTCACTTATCAAATGAGTGATTTTATTGAATATCATGAGTTCAAGGAACCACGCTTCTCATTTACTGTGAATGGCAAAGCTCCTATTCTAGGAGAAGGCACAGTCATCATCAACTTCAAAGGTTTACATGTGCGATTATTGCCTGTAATCTATATGCCCTCCACAGACATCAAGCTCATTTCTATGAGTGCTCTACTTTGTGATCGATGCCTTACTGTTCAGGTTTCTCCTGGACTATTTGAATTCTATGACAAGTGCTCTAAATGCACTACACTCTCCTTCCATTCACATGGAGCAGACACAATGTTCTGGATGTGTGCCCCCACTGTCAAACCACATGCAAAGACTATGTCTATGGCCTCTGTGGATTATGAACTCCTTCATCGCCGCTTAGGACATCCTTCCAAGGACGTTATAAAAGCCATGTGAAAACATTTAAAGGATTTTCCTGATGTGGACATACCTAAGAAAGAGAAGATTTGTACTGGTTGCCAATTAGGCAAACAACCCAACAGGTCATTCCCTCATACTGAGCGCAGGGCAACCACGCCATTCGAGCTGATACATTCAGATCTCAAATCTTTTGAGGTGGAATCATACCACAAGTACAAATATGCCATCGTCTATTATGACAACTATACTTCTATGGCATGGGTTCACTGCTTACAGTCAAAAGACCAAGCACTTCATGTAATCAAACAGTTCTTCTCCTATATCTGCACCCAGTTCAATGCCAATATTAAAGGCTTTAAGTCTGACTCTGGTGGAGAATTTACCTCCAAGGCATTCGAAGAGTATCTTCGTAACAATGGAATTCACATACATCGGTCTGCATCTTACGCACACCAATAAAACGGTCATGCTGAGTGATCAATTCGCACCCTAATGGACAAGGCTCAGGCGATGTGTCTTCACACTTGCCTATCTGATTCCTACTGGGAGTTTGCACTTTGTCATGCAACTCATATCTATAATAGAACTCCCATGAACCGCCTTCAATGGAAGACCCCCCATGAATTACTTCAGGGGGAGCAACCATCTGTCTCTTACTTATGGGTTTTCGGATGTGGTGCCTATGTGCACACTCCTGATGAGACACGCAAGGGTAAGCTGCAACACAAATCGCAGCTGATGGTATATCTAGGGATTACTGCAGAGAACGATGCTAACTATGTCTTCATGCGCCCTAATGGCTCTATACATAAATCCGCCTATGCCATCTTTGATGAGAACCTATTTCCAAGGTGTTCCAGTGCTCACCCTCACAAGTCAATCAGTCACCCACCTAGGAAACCTCATCAACACTCTGATGGTTATTCTGACCACTCCAATGACTCTGACTCTGACGATTCTGAACTGGAACCCACAGTTGTCCAGAAGCCTGATCCTATTCTCGGACCACTCCCTGAATCTCAAAGACAGCCTTCACCTGAACGGACTCCTATACCACCTCCAGCTCCCCAGACTCCTCCAAGGGCTCCTTGCCCACCTCCCATTGGTCCTCCACCCCTACGACAATCTGAGCGAACTCAAAAAGTTCCCATTCGTCCTGGTAACATTTATGGTGATCAACATCATCCTCTGAAACAAGTGAAGGACATTGAGAAGGACTCGTCTTGGGAACGGTTGATCGGCGAACCCTCTGGCTCTCAGACATCTGACACACCTAATGTCCCTGGCAGCTTACCACCTTCCCCTACTCCTAGTGAGCAGGATGTTGAATGCCTAACCAGTGAAGGGGGAGACGCTTTAGTCTCCTTCTTGTGTCAATGAGCTATCCCTTCCGCGGAATCATCCAATTCTCCCAATTATCAGGAATGGTCCTTCAAGGACATTAATAAATTACCTGCAGAGGAACAAAAACTCTGGTGGAAGGCCTGCAAAACTGAGCTTCAAATGCTCAAAGAACGCAAGGTATGGGAAGTTGTCAATCGCCCCATTGGCTGCAAAGTCATAAAGAATCGATGGGTTTTTGATGTGAAATCCGATGGCTGTAAAAAAGCCCGTCTAGTCACCAAAGGCTTCTCCCAAGTGGAAGGTCTAGACTATGATCAAATATTCTCACCAGTTGTCAGATTTGAAACTGTGCGATGTATGCTAGCTCTAGCAGCCCTAGGAAAGTGGCATATATCTGGACTTGATGTCCGATCTGCTTATCTCTATGGAGTCCTAGAAGAGAAACTCTACATGGAGTTTCCTAAAGGTTTCTTGCCACCTGAACACAAAGGCAACAAAGTACTTAGACTTCTATGTGCGATCTATGGATTAAAGCAAGCCGGTATTACCTGGTGGCACACACTAGACAAATCCATGAAAGAACTTGGATTTGAACAGCTTTGAACAGATGCCGGTCTATTTGTATACAAGTGAGGAAGTGAAATAGTACTCGCTATAATCTATGTCAATGACGCACTATTCTGTGGACCCAGCAAGAGCCTAGTTGAAAAACTTAAGGCTGCTTTTATAAAAAAGTGGGAATGTCGAGATCTCGGGGAACCACACAAATTCCTCCGAATGAACATACATTGAGAAGGTCACCACATATATATTGACCAGCGGAATTACCTTGACAAAGTCCTTGAGTGCTGCAGAATGATCAATGCCAAGCCTGCTCGGACTCCTCTACCTCAGGGATATTACCCAGAGAAGAATGACCTACCGGTGAACCCGGAACTCAGGACTCGTTTTCAAACAGTCATTGGGTCATTATTATATCTCATGATTGGGACTAGGCCTGATATCGCCTATGCTGTCACACAGTTGGCCTGCCAATCAGCCAATCCATCTAAGGATCACCTTGAAAAGGCCCTTTACATCTGCCGATATTTACTTGGCACATCAGATTACTCTCTGATTTATGATGGATCATCTGGCAAAGGCTTAATCGCCTGCACTGACTCAGACTGGGGTCAGGATAAAATTGCTGGTCACTCGCAGACAGGTTTCTACCTTAAACTTGCGAATGGGGTTTTCCTTTGGAATTCCCACCTACAAAAGACTACTGCACTGTCTTCTACAGAAGCAGAGTATATGGCTTTGAGCGATTGTTCTTGCCAAGTCATCTGGATAAAGCAAATGCTTGAGGAAATCAGGCACAAGCTAAATCCCATTCCCATCTGTGGTGACAATCAAGGTTCTCTCTTCATTGCAGAAAACCCAGTCACTGAGAAACGATCCAAACACATCCTCATCAAGTACCACTATGTATGCGATGCAGTGATGACTTTCAAACAGGTTGAATTGTTTTATATCCCTGGAGATGATAATCCAGCAGATATGTTCACCAAGAACCTCGGACATGTCAAGTTCAAGAAATTTCGCCCACAGCTTGGTTTGGAGTTTCATAACCTTGCCTTTCCTTCTGGATCACGCAATTGATTTTTTACTTGGGTCTTACAATACTACAGTATATTAGACCAGGGGGAGTGTTGAACGATAGGAGTAGTATTTACCATACTTGTATAATTGTTCACACGTTCACTGTACTTAAGTACAAACTCAGCTGAGCTGAGTTCTAATCACTTCTTGATCCCAAACCACTATGTTCACCATTACCTTACTTAGTCAGCAGGTAAGTACGCTTTGCATAACTCTAGTCAATACATGTGCTAGTTCAACAGCTGGGACTGATGTGAGAATGAAGCAGGTTGCAGCTATGGACTTTGAGGCTGCAAAGGCCTATTTCACAGATTTTTTGGCTAATGAGTCGGGAAAAGAGTAAAGTCACTGAATAAACCAGGTGTTCAGTTGACTACGGACAAAAAGAAAATAGATAATCCTACAAAAAATAGTTTTTCCATACTTTCTTCTTATGTCAAATATGGAGAAGAAGAACATGAGTTCTTCGACTCCCAAAATAGGACATTATTTAACTCACATGATGAACTTTCCACTTCTCAAACCCAGACTGGGTCTCATGAAAGTGAGCTTGCTGCAGGAGAATGCAGGCTTAATTTGGTCAAGAAAAATATATATAAAATTACGAATGAAGATATCTATGAAACCCCGGAATGGATCTGCCTCAGATCTGTAAAAACAAAACAAGAAATAAACCTCGAAATCAAGGTGGCTTCAGCTACAACCAAGTACAAAATGCACAACACACATGCGCTCCTAGACAGTGGGGCTAACAGCATTTTTGTAGATGCCAAATGGGCCAAGGACAATAAACTTTCACTTGCAAAACTCACATGACCCATACCCATATTCAACGTGGATGGAACAAAGAACTTTGCAGGAGATATCTCCCACACAGCGGAGATCATTATCAATTACCAAGGACATCGTGAGAAGTTAGTAGCAGAAGTAACCGACCTGGGAAAGAACCCAGTAATTTTAGGATACACATGGCTATCCAAACACAACCCAGAGATCAACTGGCAAACAGGATCAATACGACTCACACATTGCCCAAGGACATGTTATCTGTTATCCGACAGACCCGTATTTGTCAGGACCCTAGAAGAAAGGGAAATGAACGACATGCCATATATTTACTGTCACTTAAAGAAGGTAATGACTGAGCAGCAGCAGAGCACGCTGGTTACTGAGAAGACTGTGGAGCAGATGGTTCCCAAGGAATTCCACCAATTCCTAGACATATTTTCCAAGAAGCATTCTGAAAGGATGCCTGAGAGAAAACCTTGGGACCATGCAATAGATATGAAACCAGGATTCAAGCCTAAAAAGGGAAAATTATACCCAATGTCTGTCAAGGAACAAAAAGAAGTTTCCGATTTTGTAGATGAACAATTACGAAAAGGCTACATCCGACCTTCAAAATCTCCACAAACATCACCAGTCTTCTTTATTCCCAAGAAAGACAGAAAGAAACACATGGTACAAGATTACCATTACCTAAATGAATGGATGGTAAAGAACAACTACCCACTGCTGCTGATCTCCCAATTGGTCGACCAATTGCGAGGTGCAAAATTGTTCACCAAAATGGACCTCAGATGGGGATACAATAATGTATGCATCAAAGAAGGTGATGAATGGAAAGGTGCCTTTGTTTGTCATAGAGGAAGTTACAAACCATTGGTCATGTACTTCGGTCAAACCAACTTCCTGGCCACATTCCAAGCCATGATGAACAACATCTTCCACGTCATGCAAGCTGTTGTCATTATATATATAGACAATATCCTTGTGTTCACTAAAAATGAGAACCAAGAGGAACACAATGCAATTGTTCTAGAAGTCCTCAAATGGCTCCAAGAAAACGACCTATTTATAAAACTGGAAAAATGCATGTTTCATACCAAAAAGATCGATTTCCTAGGTATGATTGTCTCAGAGGAAGGAATCGAAATGGAACCTGGCAAAATAGAAGCCATCCAAAAATGGCCAGTTCCCATGAATGTAAAAGGAGTATGGAGCTTCCTCAGACTCACCAACTTCTATAGGCGATTTATTAAAGACTTCTCTATTGTGGCTAGACCACTAAATGATCTCACAAAAAAGGATCTCATGTGGAGATGGACAGAAAAGGAACAAAACATGTTTGATACGCTGAAAGAAGCATTTATTATGGCCCCCATTCTCGCCTACCCAGACAATGATTGTAATTTCCGGTTAGAATGCGACACCTCAGACTTTGCAACAGGAGCAGTTCTATCTATAGAAAAGGAAGGAAAATGGCATCCAGTAGTGTTCTTGTCTCATTCAATGACAGCAGAACAAAGGAACTACCCAATTGCCGATAAAGAAATGCTAGCTATTATTCACGCACTCGAACAATGGCACCATCACCTAGAAGGTGCTGAGAAATCATTCGAGATCTGGACAGATCATGCAAATCTCCAGTATTTCATGAAATCTCAAGATCTCAATCGCCGACAAGCAAGATGGGCACAATATTTATCATGCTTTAATTATGAACTTATTAAGAAACCAGGAATGTCCATGGGAAAAGCCAACACACTCTCACGAAGAGAAGATCACGCTGTGGGAATAGATCAAGACAATAAAGGAGTCATGATCATACCCGCAGAGCGTGTATGTGCCAATGAAGTAACTTATATCCATGGAGAAGAACAAAAGTGTTGCGAGCGTGCTCAAGCAAACACTGGCAGGACTCAACAAGGCAACACCAAAGCCTTAGAAGTGGTATAGAAATGAGGAGAGTAAGAGTAGAGGCGATGTCTTCCTTAATGCACTTGCAAGGACGTAGGTTGCAAGGCACAAATGGATTAGACTGGGGAGTCCAGTTGAGTACAGCTACTTTATATATGTTACAGGTGTGTGCATGGACCATAGGGTCCATGGGAAAGACTACTGGTTTTGGATAAATAAAAGAAGACATTGTGAGAGAGAGAAGTTGATGATGAGAAAGAATAAACAGAAATTAATAAGGTGTGTATGCACCATGTTGGTCTAGACCATAGGTCACATGTAGTTTCCCACGGTCATGTGCACTTCACATGACTTTGAAGTCTGAAAGATGTAAAGTAAGTGTGCGAATGTGCTAAGTTAAAAAGTTTTGAAAATATAGTATATCATAACACTACTCCCTCTTTAAGACTCGAATTCCAGGCGAGTCCTGTGATAATTAGTTTTGGTAAGGTTTTCGTAACAAGTGAAGAGCGAAGAGAAATCTCCGATGGTAAGGTCACAAAGTTTCTGAGGAGCCGAGGGATTCTTTTTATGGAAATCGGCGACTGCCTGAGGGGTGGTGTTAATGATGTCACCTGATTTCCATGTCCTGTTGGATTTGTTGTAACCCTTCCAATGTACAAGGTATTGAAGCTGGCAGCCTTTGAGATGTGATGCCACAATGTAGTCAATTTCAAATTGTTCTACTTCTTCTTCGTCAACTTCAATTGCGTCGGGGCGTGAGACTGGTTGACCCAGGAGGGTTGCCTGATAAGGTTTAACACATGAAATGTTAACGGTAGGATGGATACGAATAGAGTTTGGCAATTTGAGTTTAACAGCATTAGGAAGGACTTCTAGGATTTCATATGGGCCAATCCATTTTTGTGTCAACTTCTTTGCCATATAAGGGAGCTTCAAGTGTTCGGCCAAAAGCCAAACTTGTTGTCCTTTCTCGTACGTAGGAGTGTCAGATCTTTTATTTTCCAACTGCTTCTTTATTCTTTCACATGCTTCCTCTAATGCATCTTCTACTGTACTTCTTTGTGGGATTTTCCCATCTCCATGCCAAATTCTTTTCCCATGCCTTTGGCTTTTCCTTCGAAACCCATGCAAGGGGCATGATTATGTGTGATGTTGAAAGGAATAGCGCCAGTGCCAGTGGTAAGGGAATTGTTGTGATGGAATTGAGCGACTTTGAGCCAATCGGCCCATTCGGTCTGTCGCTTTGCTACATAAGAGCAGAGATACTGTTCAAGTTCTCTATTAATACACTCTGTTTGTCCATCGGTTTGAGGGTGATAGGTGGTGGAGATTTTCTGGGAGATAGAGAGAAGTTTACATAATTTGGAAGTAAAGTCCGAAACAAACTGGGGACCTCAGTTGGAAACAATTGTAGAAGGAAGTCCGTGAATGCACCAAATATTGTCTCTGAAGATAATGGCTAAGTCCTTTGAAGAAACAGTATCGAAAGTGGGAATAAAGACAACTTCTTTGGAAAATTGATCAATGATGACACAAATAGCAGTATAACCGTGGGAAGTGGGTAAACCTGTAATGAAATCAACAGATAAATTTTCCCATGGTCGTTTAGAAGCGGGTAAAGGAAGGAGTTTTCCTGCTGGTGCCTTTGACTTTCCCTTTGTTTGGGCACACACTTGGCAGCTATCTACATAATTTTTAATGTCTTTTGTGACACCTGGCCATGAGAAATGTCAGGTGAGAAGATGAGAGGTATGAGCTTGTCCGGAATGTCCACCAATGGGAGAATTGTGACAAATAGTAAGGAGTTCTGTATGTAAAGGTTTGGGAACAAAGACTTTGTTTTTGTTGTTTTTGAAAATATAGTTATCATAATCATACATGTATTCATTAAAGGATTCTTTTCGTATTTTTTCTGATTCTTTTATGATTTTATTGTAGAAGGAGGAAGAAAGTTTGACATTATTAATAAAAAGGGAGGGTGGAATGATAGTAATGTTTTGGTTGTGATCTGTAACAGCATCACCATGGTCTGGTCAGCAAGATAAGGCATCTGCACGGCCATTCAATGTACCAGGTTTATAAATAAAAACGTAATTGAACTCTTGGAGAAGTGCATGCCATCGAGCTTGACGACTGGATAAGGTTTGGGGTTTCTTCCAATATTCAAGATTCTTGTAATCTGTCCAGATCTCGAAACCTTCCCTACCGATAAGGTAGTGTTGCCATTCTTCTAATGCTCATATAACCACTAAGAGTTCTTTGTCATAAATAGGGTAATTGCGCTCAGCACTGTCAAAAGAGTGGGAAATGAAGGCGCAGGGTCTCCAGAGACTGTCATCACATTTAACCAAAAGCACTGCCCCTGTGGCAATATCTGAGGCATCCATTTCGAGACGCATCTCTTTGTCTCGATCGGGATAAGCCAACAGGGGTGACTCCTTAAATTTAGCTTTCAAAGAGTCGAATGCTACTTGGTGCTTCAGTCCCCATTTGAATAGAACATCCTTTTTGGTTAGGTCATTCAATGGGCGTGTGATGTCTGTGAAGCCTTCAATAAATCATCAGTAATAATTACAAAGTCCAAGGAAGCCTTGCAGTTGTTTGAGGCATGTGGGAACTGGCCAATTCAATACTCCTGACACCTTCTTTTGCTGCATTTCTACTCCCTCTTTAGATACTACCATGTCTAAAAAGTCCACTTTGTCCTTTGAGAAGCTACATTTTTCTGGTTTTACATAAAAATCGTTTTGGCAAAGACAGGAAAGCACCTCCTTTACTATTTCCTCATGCTCTTCCTTGGTCTTGCCCTTGGTAAATATCATACAGTCATTGATGTAGATAACAAGTACGGCATACATGTTGTTAAATATATTGTTCATCATTTGCTGGAAAGTAGGGGGTGAGTTAGTCATCCCGAAATACATAATGGTTGGTTCATAGGTGCCTATGGGAGTAATGAAGGCTCCCTTCCACTCGTCACCTTCTTTAATTTGAACATTGTTGTAACCCCATTGAAGATCAAGGGCCATGAACATGTCTGCACCCTTAAGGTGGTCAATCAACATCGAAATAAGAGGTAGAGGATAGGCATTCTTGATAGTGCCTTCATTTAAATAATGATAGTCCATAATGAGTCTCTTTTTTCCGTCTTTTTTAGGTATAAAGAATACTGGTGCCATTTGAGGAGACTTCGAAGGGCAGATATAACCCTTCTTGAGTTCTTTTCCGATGAACATGTGTACTTCGTCCATTTTCACATCTGATAAAGGAATTACTCTACCCTTTTTGGGAGCAAAGTCTGGTTTCAGATCTATTGCGTGATCCCAGGGTTTTCATTCTGGCATTCTTTCAGATTTGTTCTTGGAAAATACGTCAAGGAAGTCGTGGTATGTTTCGGGCACTTTCTCCTTGAGTCCTTCTTCTATACTATGGTTATAAATAAGTTTGATGGGTTCGTTGAAAGGTCCATCACCCATAATATAACAGTAGGGTGTGCATCGAGGAAAGGAAATAGTTTTAGAGATCCAATCTATAGTGCGATTATGCCGAGCCAGCCAATCGTAGCCAACAATGAGGCGGTGGGTTCCTAGTTTAGAAACATAGGCTTCCAGGACCTTGTAATGGCCAGCAATCCCAATAATTAAAGTGACAGCATGGATTACTTGGCCTATGGCTCCATTAGAACTGTCAGCATTTTTCACCAAAATAGGGTTAGTAATTTTATAAGTAGGGATACCGTGAGAGAGAACATAGTCCTTGTCAATAAAAGTGTGAGAAGCGCCTGAATCTAGAAGGGACTTAAACAATCGAGATCACCAACTTCCATCTTCATAATTCAGTACACGTGTCTCAAGTGACATTTCGCCACTGAATGACAACATGCTTGTGCGAATAAAAATAGAATTGGGAGAGTTGAGGGATTTATAATTAGGGGAATTTCTTACTTGGCGAACAAGAGAATTAAGCACACTTTGTTTTAATTCCGGCGCCATGCTCATATTTTGTTGAGTCGCTCTTTCGGAATGGGGAATAATATTGCCAAGAAGATCATCCAAAGTACATACAGGGAAATCTGACTCATCGCAGTCCACAAGATTGGTAGAGATATTACAAGATGAAAGAGAAATAGAAGAAGAAACAGAATTGTCTGGTCCATGAACACCCTCATCATTCACATATGTGTTTAGTTTAAAGAAGAGGCCACCTTTTGCCTTGCTTCTACTTCAAATTTATCTCTGTAGTAAGCTTCGGCTTCTGCCAAATAAAAGGACGGCATTGCCGCTTGTTGAGTGACAACCAGGGGAGGGGACGGGACGGGAGTGGTGGTTGGAGGCGGGGGGAGGGGATGACCATATGTGTGCTGGGTGTGCTGCATGGGCTGCTGGTAAGGTGCAGCAGGCACAAAAGCACCTGTCTCATAATCCCAGGGGTATTGCTGCTGTACCTGTGGTGGATGTGGGGCTCGCTTATTGGGGTTTTGTGAGCAATCAGGCCATATATGGCCAATCTTGTTGCATCCATAACAAGTATGAGTATCAGGCCAAGATGGGAGAGCCTGTTGGGCATCTATCTCCATCGGGGCTCCTCTATCCGGCTGTGTACCGGTGGGAGTGAAACGGGAATGGTTACCCAGAGGAGGTCATGGCAGGGGCAGATAGTATTGTTGGCCGTAAGGCTGTGGGGGATGAGGGCAAACTGGGGGCAATATGAAGAAGGGGCGGGATGAGACGGTGGACTGCGTTCAATTGCGATCTGTTCAAAGTTCCTACTGATTGCTCGGTAGTTTCTGCAGAGCTCAAGATAGTCGTCTGACTCCTTGCCCATCATCTTTGCTTGGTAATAGATGTGGTAGTCGACAGCTTTCTTGAGCAGTTCGAGAGCGAAGTCCACTCCAATATCTGCTTCCTTTACCAGGATGATAAACTCCTGGATGAACAAATCTATGGGCCTAGACCCTTGCCATAAGGCTTGCAGCTTCTTGAGGCTCTTGTGAGCCAGTACCTCTATCTGGAAGTACTCCTTAATTTTGATCTGAAGATCAGGCCACTTGGGCCAAGCCACAATGCCTTTTGGCGCGGTTACCATGAATCCTGCCACTATTGGGATCTCGGTCTCTTCTTCTTCTAAGAATCGTTCTAGTGTAATTTGGGCAAAGCCCTCAGCTTTCTTCTCGAATCAAGACAGGACTGCAACCATGCGGATGTGGTTGTCCTTCCAATCCTGTGCATCGACCCAGAGTTGAAGCTTAATCCACCAGGCACGAAACTTTGAGCAGTTGCCATCCCAGTTACCAGGGTCAACGATTTTCTTTGATATGTTGGAGCACTCCTTGCTTCATTGATATCAACTGACGACATTGTTTAATGGGAAGTGGGGGGATGATGGTGCTGAAGGAAAAATGAATCTGAGAAGTAATTGTTTGCTTGTCGATTACGTTGAAGCTGGACGTATCGAAAGAGTGTGAGCTTGGCATTGGAGTGTCATTGGAAATAGGGAAGTTGCTTCTTTGGGGGGGAAGGAAGTGAAGGAGGAGCTACTGGAGCAGTAGGGGTTTGAACTGGTTGGGGTTGTTGCACTATTCAGTTTGTGCAAACGTGAGCCAGCTTAATCCTTACTGCAAGGTATCTTACAACCAAGCTCAAGGGATGCGGCAAGTAGAAGATCCAAAAAAGTAAACTTTCGACCAGAGGTAATACCTTCTTCTCCATAAAGTCTTGTAATGGGTTCTCTGGGGTCCGCAAAGCCCAGGAACAAAATGACACATATACTAACGTAAAAACTAGGAACTGATGCTCTACCTCCTCAATCACTTGAGGGACTAACACGGTGATATAAGCTTGGCTACGGGCTGCATGATGACAGTGGTTCCCATATCATTCTTCACAAACAAGGCACAACCCTTGCACGGCTATTACCTCAAAGGAGGGACTGAGAAGGTTTCTAATCTAACATGACAGAAGCTCGGGATACTGCCCCACATTCTAAAGGTGCGAACGTAAAAGAAGATGAAAACTCGTAAGGACAAGTGGCTGCTCTTTAGCCCTAGAGTCTGGGCAGTGTACTAGTCTAATCCAAGTGTTGCAAGTGCACTTGAGCAAACACTGGCAGGACTCAACAAGGCAATACCAAAGCCTTAGAAGCAGTATAGAAATGAGGAGAGTAAGAGTAGAGGCGATGTCTTCCTTAATGCACTCACAAGGACATAGGTTGCAAGGCACAAATGGATTAGACTGGGGAGTCCAGTTGAGTACAGCTACTTTATATATGTTACAGGTGTGTGCACAGACCATAGGGCCCATGGGAAAGACTACTGGTTTTGGATAAATAAAAGAAGACATCGTGAGAGAGAGAAGTTGATGATGAGAAAGAATAAACGGAAATTAATAAGGTGTGTATGCATTGTGTTGGTCTAGACCATAGGTCACGTGTAGTTTCCCATGGTCATGTGCACATCACGTGACTTCAAAGTCTGAAAGATGTAAAGTAAGTGCGTGAATGCACTAAGTTAAAAAGTTTTGAAAATATAGTATATCATAACAAAAAGATCTTAGGTTGAGTAAAGACTGCACAGTCCACGCTACACAAATCTTCTCTTTCTGGATTCAAAATTGATGAAGAAGGTTTTGCTAAATTAAATGGAAAAATCTACATGCCTGGGGAAGAAAGTAATCTCCACCAGGATATCATTGAACTCTATCATGATTCCACGTTAGCTGGACATGGTGGCGCAGAGAAGACTCACAAGTTAGTCTCACACTACTATACATGGGAAGGCATATGTAAACAAATAACAGACTATTGTTCCCAATGTGAAAGGTGCACTCGGATGAAACCAACCACATGGCCTCCAGCAGGCAAATTATGTCCCAATCCTATTCCCGAGGGTCCCTGGCAGGACATCTCCGCTGATTTCATAACGGACTTACCCACTTCCAATGGCTACAACAGCATTCTCATCATTGTGGACAGATTTAGTAAAGAAGCAGTATTTATTCCCACTGTTAAAATGATCACCAGCCTGGGAACTGCTAAATTATATCGAGACAATGTATGAAAAACGCATGGCCTCCCACGATCCATAATCTCTGATCGCGGCCTGCAATTTTCAGCACAAGTAATGAAGGATCTCAGCAAAATGCTCCAAATCAATCTAGCATGTCCACAGCTTTTCATCCTCAAACAGATGGACAAATGGAATGTGTTAACCGAGACCTTCAACAATATTTATGTCTCTACACTGCAGAAAAGCAAAAGGAATGGTCTGAATGGCTAGCCCTGGTGCAATTCCAATACAACAAAAAGGCCCACTCCACTATGGGCAAATCTCCCTTCCAAGTCACACGTTCATATTCACTATGCATGGGAATCGAACCTAAAGAAAACATGAAAGCACCTGCCGCTATGGCATTTATTGAATATCTAAGTACTGAGTGGTTGGGAAACCAGCTGAGCTTACCTATTGAATATCTAAGTACTGTAAGTAGTCAGTACTAATAATAGGTAGCTCTAATGTTAGTGTACTCACCTCAGTGGTTGGAAAACCAGCTGAGGTGTAACTAGGTACTACAACCAAAAATACTACTGTAGCTTATGTAAGCTATTCTCACGTTTGTAAACTCCAACAGCATTTGCCAAGGATTTCACACAAACTTTAGCCAATGTGAAAACTTCTCTCTCCAAAGCACAGGACGCAATGAAGGCACAAGCTGACAAACACAGATCAGAAGTGCCTGTTTACAAAAAAGACTCACAAGTGTGGCTATCTACCGAACACTTGAACCTAAAGGAAACCCGCCAATCATGTAAATTAACGAAAAGATGGCTAGGCCCCTACAAAGTTCTCAAAATGGTAGGAGATAATGCCATAAGGCTAAAACTCCCACACTATATGAAAATACATCCAGTGGTAAATGTATCATAGGTTAAACCACACAAGGAAAGACTTTCTAATCAGAAACTCTATAAATCTGGACTAGTATTGGTTACGGATGAAGGAGATGAAGAATTCAAAGTCGATTATATTATGGCATCTCAACTAAAGGGTTGAAAATTAGAGTTCTTAGTACACTGGAAAGGATACCATGAAGAAGACTGAACGTGGGAAATAGAAGGCAACCTTTCCCATGCTAAAGAAGCAATCGGTGACTTCTATAAAAAGAACCCACAAGCACCACGATGACTATGAATGACACAAACGGCATTTACATCATTATTCAACCCTTACAAGAATTACACAGAACCTCCACAAATCTGGTCTTGCTTGGAATGCGAACCATAGAGGGGGGGTAATATTACAAACCTCTTTTCACATCCTTTTCTTTTTCTAGTCACATGACACTTTCACACCTTCACATCATGTGACCTTATCTTTTCTTCATCATGTGACCATGCAAACTATGTCTAGACCTATAACACGTGTCAGCCTCATGTATTTAATCTCCATCAGTCTAGAACGTCTAGCACTGCCTTCTATCAATCTTCATCTACTTTACTCATCCTAGTTTACTAATACTCACACGATTCATCATTACATAGCCACACATGCATGGACCAGTGTCATAATAGATACAAACATGTAAAACGTATATATACCTTGAATCCAACACCCCAAGAACTCTAGTCAAGTTCTTGTTGGGATTCCCTCTCAACTATTCTCTTTGCTCTACAGTCAGTTTGTGTGATTGAGTGACCCAAGTCATTATTTGATTTG
>JBBPQN010000443.1:0-16043 GCA_038092575.1 Boletus subluridellus
TAGAGGCAGTGATAAAAGCAAAGGGAGGGCATACAAAATACTAAAATTGTAGAATAGAAATGTTGCTCAAAAAAGTGTCCCAATGACATGTCATTTTAATATGGTTATATCTCAGTGCCATGGCAACCAAATCACATGACCAAGAGCTCAGATTCAGGGCAGGGGTTAGGGCTATTGATGGTTCTGCAAGGGTTAGAGCTAATACCTTTTGGATCTCTTGCAAATGCCAACTCTTTGCAAAATAGCCAAACATTGGGACACTTTTTTGAGCCACTGTACTATATTTTCAAAACTTTTTCACTTAGTGCTACAATGCACACACATTACACCTTTCAGACTTCAAAGTCATGTGATGTGCATGTGACCATGGGAAAATACACATGACCTATGGTCTAGGCTAACACACTACATACACACCTTATTCATTTCCATTCTTTCTTTCTCATCATCAACTCCTCTTTCTTACACTTACTTCTTTCATCTATCTAAACATAGTAATCATTCTCACAAACCCTATGGTCCATGTGATTTCCTGTAATATATACTGTATAAAGTAGCAGTAGTCAACTGAGTCCCCTCAGTCTGATCCATTTGTTCACTGCAACCTATGTCCTTGCAGCTGAATTAAGGAAGACTAACCTTTCTATTGTTTATCTCCTCTTTTCTATACTGCTTCTAGGTTTAGTGAGCCTTGTTAAGTCCTGCCAGTGTTGCTCGAGACTACTTACAACAGCCAGCCCCTTCAGCAATGACAACCACACTCCCCACTCTTAGGAGAGTCCATCATACTCATCTCTCATAGGAGGAACAGTGACACCTTGGACTCAGAACCACTGTCCTCATCTCATTGGGCCCACCAGTGGGTCCAAGAAATCAACAAGGAAACATGGCCCATTTCCACTCTCCCCACCACATCCCCACCCCAGGACCCCTCGCTGTTATCACCCCCACTCATCCCATCACCCCCATCCTCTCTGCTGTCAGTCACCAACCCACCACTCCATCAGTGGCCCAATCTCCTCCCTAGCCTCATGTTCCTCCCCACCACTGTCTCTGATGCTATGAATGCCACAGCACTGAGCACTTCAGGATCAACTGCCCCCAATACATCTGTCCCTTCTGCAACTCTGCCACCCCTGGACATGTCCAGGCTCGATGCTCTCATTGAGTCTATTCTCTTTGCAGCAAGGTTGGACACATTGCCAACAACTGTTACTTCTGTGACAATGAGTGGATCAACTGGGACCATGACCCCACTGATTATGAGATCAACAAGGAAGACCAGTCAGGTAGAGATTGAAAAGGGGGAAGAGCAGACACAATTGGAGCTGGAGAACTTAGAGGAAGAGTTGGGGTCTCTTCCATATGAAGGAGGTAATGTTATAAATTTCTTTTCCTTTTATCCTTCTAACTATGCGCTCACACATTCAATTTCTCATATGCAAGAGGCTTACACTCTTATGGCACTTACTTTGAGATATGCTACATTTATGGATGACTTACTTGATTTAGATAATTAACCTCTTCTAGGTGATTCTTTTACATCACCTCATTTTCCCCTTTACCCAGATGGTCTGTGCTCACATGGTCTGTGTGCCTCACCCAGTAGTATAAATATATCACCTTTGTACTATAGTCCCACATCTAGTTCTATGCAATATACTTGCTAGAGCCCAGTCATTCCATGAGTGATTAGTCTTTTAATTAGTCATAGCAAGATCTCTAAGCTTCTAAAGTGTTTTGCACTACACTTGAGTGTGTGCTTCAACTAGGTCCTATGCATTAGTGTAACAATATCTAGATGGCATTCATCTAGGCACTGGATATGATTACCCATCATACACAGTGCTGTTTGCAGACAATCATCTGCTAGATGGGAGGGTTTGAGCATTGCTTGATTCCCTTCATCTATACCTTGACAAAATTCTTATTCTGCAAATTCTCACAGCACTGCTAGCACCTCTCCAATTGAAGAATTAGGATTTTGTAGCCCCTCAGCTACATGATACATATGGAGGTGACATTCCTCACACACCTGTGCATATGTTGCCCCATATAATGACAACCATTCCCAGTTGTCCAAGGTCAGGATTTCAAACTCTACTCTAGTGGTACTTTGTCCACTATTCTCTTCTGAATCATGTTTGATGTTGAACATCAAACATTGAATGATATTATTGTTCTCAGAGGATTCTTCCTCATGGTATATGGCACCAAAGTAGGTGACTGGTTTATCATCATCACCTACTTCAGAATATTCTTCATAGTATCCAAAAGGTTCATCCTCAACATTTTCAATAAACATTTTCAATATCATCGAGATTTTCCTCAATCTTGTCTATGACTTCTTGTTGAGCCAAAGGCTCCTCATTTACTGGTTCTGTTTGGTCAGCTTTGGCTGATCTTTCCATATCATAGGAGTGTCCCTGCTGCATTTTCTCTTCTTGTGCTTCAGCTGCAAATAATCATGGCTTAGCCATTGTACTCAGCCCTCCTTGTGAGGTAGACCTGAGGGACAGTTGTTCAAATAGTGGCCTTCATGGCCACATTTATAGCATGTTATCCCTAAAAGGAATTTCCAGGAATTATTATTCATCTTTTCATGCATATGGATATGATGACTCTTTTGCTGATGGGTGGTTCCATCTTTCCCTTCATTTTTAGGAAAGAATTTCGCCTTTCAACAATAAATTGTATTTCCTCTTTTGAAATACTTAGGGCCTTCTTGGGCTGAAGAGTTCTGCAAACTCTTTTTATCATGTGGGTGTGAACCACTTCATTCCTGGGAGGGTTTCCCTCCAGAGCTAGTGTGGCTCATTCTCATATGCATATTTATTGCTTTTTGTGTGGTCTCCATTCTCCACACTTCCTCAATGATTTCCTCAATAGTTGAATGCTCAGCAGATATTCCACAAGCTTTGGATATACTTCAAATGATTGAGTGGGGTAACCCACAGAGGAATTTCCTCCTAAATGAGTAATTATTGGGGGGCTACACCATTCAGTGCACACAATGTTTTAGGTCATTATAGTATGTGAGTGCTCCTTTATCAGGAGTGAATCTTGTACTTGGGAATGCCGACTTGCCATTGGCAAAAACCTTGCTTAGCACTTATTTGAGAACTCATGCCACTGTGTCTGTAGTCGCAGCAAGGGCCAGTAAGTTATCCCACAGCTATGGGTTGTAAAGTTTGGGTATGTCGCAAAAAGGAAATCCCAAAAACAGAATTCCAAAAAAGGAAATTATATCACAAAAAAGGAAGGAGTTTCCATGGTAAGTTGTTTCCATGATTATGGTGGTGAGAGAAATCTTGTCAAGCAAGGTAATGATCATATTGATCTGCAGCATTCTGTGCTGACATCTTGTGGACAAATCATTTGAATAGTCCACAGATCACATCCTCAAAGGACCAAAATGGGATCTGTTGATCTGGCAAGTCAATCTCTAGGTCATACCATTGGGAGGCAAAAGCCTTCAAGTACAATCCTATGTACAGGACTTGATCATCATCACAATCTGGTCCAGTGACCTTAAATATACAGAAGTACTTTAATAATTGGCTTAGCCAGTCATTGAACTTTGCCAGGTTATCCTGGCCACTGTATTTTCCTGGCTTTGGTGAATTCATCACCTTCACTTCAGATCCTATGGAACCAGTCAGTTGTTCAACTTGTTCCCAGATATGCTGTGCATATCATTGTTGCATGGAACCCATGTATCATGTGTTATCCAGGGTGAATCCCCTCAGATATTGGTGATGAGGCTGATATTCATGGGGTTGACCCCCATGGAGGATATAATCTTCATTAGGATCCTCATCCTTGTCATCCTCATCAAGCATATCATCATCACCATCTGGGTCATCAGGAGGCCCTCCATCCAGGGGACCTCTTCTGGGAGAACCCCCTCCTCTAGGGCATCTGTCCCCAGGAGGAGGAGTATTGTTTCCTCTGTTTCTAGGCCCAGGAGGACCTCATCCTCATTTTCATTGTCATTGCTACTTCCTCCAGGATCTCCTGGTTCACCAAGGGGTACCACTTTGTTGCTTGTGGCAACAGCACAATCTTGCATCATCTGATGAATGATTGCCATTCCTCTCTGCCTTCTACACATGTGTTGGATTATATCTGAACTATGTCCAGACAGGTATGGGGGACAATTAGGCATGTTAGGGGTATGACCACCCTGGCTATCATCTATGCTGGTAGATGCAGTACAACCTTTTCCTGGAGGGTTTTCCCTCCATAACAGGGTGCTAAATAAAATCTGGGATGATTGTCCCTCAACTTTAATCAATGCTGTTGCATCTGGACTACTAGCTCTGCTAGCTGGTCCCTCAACACCCTCTGCAGCAAGCACTTGCTTCAACCACTTGATTGTCATTGCTTGATGCAACCCAGGGTTTATTTCATGATTATGGAACCTTTCTAGACCATGTCCATATTCCAGCCATTGATGCTGGACTCCATCCAGAAACTCATTCATGGCCACTAGGGCCAAACAAGGGTCAATGAGAACCTTCTTCCTGAGTGGTTCCCTAATCAAAGGCACTACACCTTCAGTATAAATCTGCACAAGAGGACTCTCCATCCTCAGGGGAGAAAATGGATCATTATGGACCCTTGAGTTATTATACTCAGTGTTCTGAGGAGTCAATGGACTCATTGGGTCATTGATAGCTTCAGCAATTCTCTCCATACTCCTCTCAGTACTACTCATCATTTGGGAGATGTTTAGATCTCCAGGCATAGATGTCCCAGCCTCTGGCTGGGTAGTCTCAACTTGGGGAGCTTGCACTTCTTTTTTTGCCTTCTTCAACTCTTTACAAGGCTCAGTGGTCTTTTTCAGTGGCTAATGACTATTGTCATCAGGTGGGGGATTCAGCTTTGTCACCACCATTTTTACACTACTATGAGTTACTGTTCAACTCATAGTGAATACTTTGAACTCAAACATTCAAAAAAGTTGTAAGGGGGGATTGTTCCTATGCCTTAAAATCACACAAGTGAATGTTACTGAATGGTATTCACTAGATGATATGTAAAGACAAAGTAGGATACCTGTGATAAATGTTCCAGAAGCTTATATATATGAGTCATGGCACATGTGCTAATGGTAACTACTTCCTAATATAAACAAATGGACCCCTAACAGTGAATCAGCAAAATCAGACTCTTCACATAACAAAATACAATCAATGACAAGGTCTGCAAAGACTACATGAGCCTCATCCTATCCTAAATGACACAACATACAACATTCAGCATTAGAGAAGGGTGAAGGAACAATAATCCTATATAATGTTATGATGCAAAAGATAATTCCCAACTTCCATGGTAGTGGGAGATGGTTTTCTCAGCCAGAAACATCCCACTCTCTGCAAAGCAATCCATGGAAACAATTCCATCATGCAAATAAAATTATCTAATTACTATACAGTTCCTCTACAACAGGGAAGGATTTTCTCAGCCAGAAACAATCCGTTCTCTGCAAAGTTAGAGAACTAGGCACCAAGCATGGCCAAGGTGTATATGTAAAATATATTGATCAAATGGTACATCCACCAACTTATTCATTGTCTTGTTCAACATGAATGCTGCATGGTATGATCCAAACAATCCGACTCATCTTTAATGCTGTTGTAAAACATCGATGTGATCTTGTTTGTCTGAGCTCACCATCATCAACTGCCCATATTGTCCTGATGACAGAACAAAATCCAGCAAACTGCATCACTGCTGCCAGATGAATCACCTTGTCCAGATTCTCTTTATCTCTAATGGTCATATGACAGGTGGAGAGGTAAGATTCTCTAAATTGCACAGGGTGATTCATTGGATAGTGAAGTGTCTGTCTTGTAGAGGGAACATAGACTCAAATGGTTATTTGTGGTTGGGGATACCATGACATGTGAAGTGCATCCAGTCACTCTTGCCAAGTTCTTTTGTGGCCTGGGCAATGTAGGATTCCAGACCCTTGGTACATGTGAATATGACTAGGCCATCAATGCTAACCCATGTTGGCCAGTTTGGCACTGACAGAATGAGTTTACTCTCACCAATGGCTGTTACTTGACTCATAGTAATGAAGTGTTTTGCATTTGTTGCAGGATACAAGAGATCACACCATCTCAGGCTAGCATGAATGAGGGCAGTGGGAGTGGGGGTGTGAGACAAGATGTAGAGATCTAGCAAGGGAAAAAGAGAGAACTTGGCAACTCTTATGCTTTGGCAAACTCATCAACAATTCTGCAAGTTCACCATGTCTAGATGATTCAATCTTAGCACCAGTAGCAGCCATATGATCCTTCTTGGAGTTGGGCATAATAGAACCAAAAGGTAAGCAAGTGCATGGAGGTGTAGATAGAGATGCAGAGATGGAAATTGGAGTTGAAGGATGTTCAGGAGCCAAAGCTGTTGCAGCCAATTAGGCCACATCCAACAAACAGGAGTCTTGAGAGTTTGTGGGTGACAGTAACTTGGTGGGAGATGGTGGCTTGGACTTCAGGATTGTGTGTGCACTTGCAACCTATTCTACAAGCTTGTAAGGGTCCTGAATACCTGCCATGACTTCATTTAGAGACAGGCTGACAAGAGGCTCAACAACTGCATTGAGTTCATTTACTGGGACAAACCCCATTCACTTTGATTTGTCTGCTCAGTTCACCCATGAGCATCCCCTTTCTGACAACAGGCAGGAGTGCCACAAGATTATTATAGTGCATGGGGAGACCAGAGAGGGCAGCCTATATTACATGAGCCTGGGTTGAAGTAGGTGCAATGCATGCTTATATTGTAATAGCTACCAGAGCCTCTTCTGCATCTATTGATGATTGACTCTGATGACAGGAGAACCAAGCACCAATGAAGGGTACCAGGGACTGGAGAAACTGATATAACTTGTTGAGTGATAGGAGTAGTATATATATTCCATACTTGTATAACAGTTTACACATTCACTATACTTAAGTACAAACTCAGCTGAGCTGAGTTCTAATCACTTCTTGATCCTCAACCACTACATTCTCAGTTACCTTGCTTAGTCAGCAGGTAAGTACACTTTGCATAACTCTAGCCAATACATGTGCTGGTTCAACAGGTTATGAGCCCTGCTAGTGCTCAAGTGCACAGTGGTTCTCTAGACAGTTCTGTGCATTTTCATGCCAAACTTGTCACATCTGCTTTCATGTCTTTACACAGAGCCAGACAGAACATAGAACATGTCTTGTGTGTTTTCATGCCAGACCACCTGTGTAAGTATTCCAAATACTTATGCCTAAGGTGTTAAAATGTCACCCATATCCTAAGGGGAAACTCTGTCAGATTGAAAACATTCAGGAATGCATGACCTACTCACCATCTTTTTCTTTGATTTATTCATTGATTCAGGATAGTACTGACATCCCTTCAGCCAACAGAAATTATGTCTTCCACCCTCAAAGACCTTTCCTGCCTCAATGGTACCAACTACAAGCATTGGGCCATGGACATGGAGTCCTATCTCTGCTCTCAGGATCTCTGGACCATCCTCTGTCACAACCAGCCCAACCATGTCCATGATGCTGTGGGAGATATCACTGTTGACCACACTACAGAGATCCATGCCTGGGAGGATAACAATGACAAGGCTCTTGGGGCTATCCACCTCAAGATGGAATCCCACATCGCCTCCAAGTTTATCTCACAACATTACACTGGCCTTCTCTGGAAGGAAATTGAGATGGCTTATGCCAAGTCCACTGTCACCAATGCCTTTCAAGAGTTTAAGGCAATGATGGATACCTTCATCCCAGACAACAACCATCTGGCCCCCTCCTTTGCAAAGTTGAATGTGCAGTTCATGTGCCTTCATGAGCTGGGATACACCATTCTGGATAAACCCCAGAGCATGATTGCTCTATTCAAAACCCCAAGGTATGCTGATGTCATCTCCCAAATCATGCAAACATCCAGTCTCCCATCCATCCCTGATAGCTCTGCTCCTGGTACTGCCCCCATCTCCAAGGTTCCTTTGGTCACCAAGATCGAGAAGGTTGTCACCACTGCTTGGCAGCAACAGGTGACTCATCACAGGCCCACTGCACTGCAGGCAAACAAGATTTCCACTGTCAAGCAGAAAGGGGAAGACCCCAGTTTCCAGCAGCAGCAGCAAGGCCAGGCTGGCTTGTCCAAGGACGAAACCAAGGAGAAGAAGCACCATCATCAAGGATGATGCTCCAAGGCCAGTCAGGAGAAGCAAGAGCAGTGCAAGCAAGCACACCATGCTACCACCTCTAATGCTGCCCTTGCCACATCTTTTGCCTTCACAGCCCCCGTCTTGGCCCCCTCTGGGCCATTTACATTTACATCGCCCATCCTGGATCCACACGCTTTAGCACATATGCAGGGTTCCACCTACTATAGGAAGCCCACTTTCCCTCACACCAAGAATGCCATCTTTTTGGCACACTGATTGGGTGTTACACCCACTAGTGAAACTCTTTGCACCCTCAACCCTGTGGCTAACTGCCATGTTGACTGGTCTGGAGGTATCCCTTTCAATCCTCGCCCTCTTCAAGAGTGGCTTGAGGAAGTCTCCATTAATGTGCACGATGTGCTCATGAAAATCAAGGAGGATACAGTGTCACTAGGTGAGGACTACCAGAATGATTACCTGGATCAGTTCTTTGTTTTTGATGAGAACATTGCTGAGGAGCCTCCTCTTTTCCCTCCTCAATCCTATCCTTTCTCTCCCATTGTTGACAACACAGATGAACATCCCACTCTCAACCTTGGACTCTCTCCAGGTGGCCCTTCCTTTCTCACCCTTGACAACCACCTTGGTGCCAGGATCACTGGCCTGTCTGCCTTCTTGCAACACTTTGAAACTCAAGAAGAAGACGATGACACAGTCACTGGTTCATCCACTGGTGCCTTTATGGGCCCCCCAGCAGAATCTTGGGATGAGGACAATCTCAATGAGATCTGGGGTGAGGAATCTTGGTCAGTATTTCAGTCCTCCTCACACCACTCAGACACTGATGTGCAATTTTCTTCACCACAGAAAAACATATTATATACATTGTCATCTGTAGTAGGTAGTGAATGGACAATACTACCTACTTTGCCCTCTACATTTTGTGATGACTGTCAGAGAGTCTCCAGTAAAGGCAAAGAACCTGAGCACCAACATGACCACCATTGTTCACCTCCAGACATGTGGCTACTTGATTCAGGCACCTCATGCCATTTCACCTATCAAATTGGTGATTTCATTGAATACCATGAGTTTAAGGAACCACGCTTCTCATTTACTGTGAATGGCAAAGCTCCTATTCTGGGAGAAGGCACAGTCATTATTGACTTTAAAGGCTTACATGTGCAATTATTGCCTGTAATCTACATGCCTTCTACAGATATCAAGCTCATTTCAATGGGTGCATTACTTCATGATTGATGTCTTACAGTTCAGGTTTCCCCTGGACTATTTGAATTCTATGACAAGTGCTATAAATGCACTACACTCTCCTTCCACTCACATGGAGCAGACACAATGTTCTGGATGTGTGCCCCTGCCATCAAACCACATGCAAAAACCATCTCTATGGCCTCTGTGGATTATGAACTTTTTTATTGCCACCTAGGACATCCTTCTAAGAATGTTATAAAGGCAGGGCAAAAACACCTAAAGGACTTTCCTGATGTGGAGATACCTAAGAAAGAGAAGATTTGTACCAGCTGCCAATTAGGCAAACAATCCAACAGGTCATTCCCTTACACTAAGTGCAGAACTACCACACTGTTTGAGCTGATTCATTCAGATCTCAAATCCTTTGAGGTGGAATCATACCATAAGTACAAATATGCCATTGTCTATTATGACGATTACACTTCTATGGCATGGGTTCATTGTCTACGGTCAAAAGACCAAGCACTCTATATTACAAAACAATTCTTCTCTTACATCCACACTCAGTTCAACGCCAATATCAAAGGCTTCAAGTCTGACTCTGATGGAGAGTTTACTTCCAAGGCATTTGAGGAGTACCTCCATGATAATGGTATTCATATACATTGATCTGCACCTTACACACACCAACAGAATCATCATGCTGAGCAATTAATTCACACATTGATGGACAAGGCTCAGGTGATGTATCTTCATGCTTGTCTACTTGATTCCTATTGGGAGTTTGCACTTTGTCATGCAACTCATATTTACAATAGAACTCCCATGAATCATCTCCAATGGAAGATCCCTCATGAATTACTTCAGGGGGAGAAACCATCTGTCTCACATTTATGAGTTTCGGATGTGGTGCCTATGTGCACATTCCTGAACACACAAAGGCAAGCTGCAGCCTAAATCACAGCTAATGGTATATTTAGGGGTTACTGCAGAAAATGACGCTAACTATGTCATTATACACCCTAACAGATCCCTACACAAGTCCACCTATGCTATCTTTGATAAGAATTTATTCCCAAGGTGTTCTGGTGCACACCCTCACAAGCCAATCAGTCATCCACCAAGGAAACCTCACCAACACTTTGATGGTCATTCAGACCACTCCAATGACTCCGACTCCAATGGTCCTGACCTGAAGCCTACAGTTGTCCAGAAGCCTGAACCAAGTTCCAGAACCTCTCCCTGAACCACAATAACAGCCTTCACCAGAACAGACTCCTGCACCACCTCCAACTCCCCAGACTCCTCCTAGGGCTCCTCACCCACCTCCTCTTGGTCCTTCACCTTTACAACAATCTAAGTGAACTTGCAAGGTTCCTGTTTGTCCTGGCAACATTTATGGTAACAAATGTCATCCTTTGAAGCAGGTTAAGGACATTGAAAAGGACTTGTCCTGGGAATGATTGGTCAGAGAACCCTCTACCTCTCAGACACCAGACACTCCTAATGTCCCTGGTGGCATGCCACATTCTCCTACTCCTTCAGAGCAGGATGTTGAACACCTAACCAGTGAAGGGGGAGACACTTTAGTTTCCTTCTTGTGTCAACAAGCTATTCCTTTTGTGGAATCATCTAATTCTTCCAATTACCAGGAATGGTCCTTCAAGTACATTAATAAATTACCTGCAGAGGAATAGAAACTCTGGCGGAAGGCCTGCGAAACTGAGCTTTAGATGCTCAAAGAACGCAAGATGTGAAAAGTAGTCAATTGCTCCATTGACCACAAGGTCATAAAGAATCGATGCATTTTCAATGTAAAATCCAATGGCCATAAAAAAGCCTATCTAGTTGCTAAAGGCTTCTCCCAAGTGGAAGGTCTAGACTATGATCAAATATTCTCGCTGGTTGTCAGATTTGAAACTGTGCAATGTATGCTAGCCTTAGTGGCCCTAGGAAAGTGGCACATATCTGAACTTGATGTCTGATCTGCTTATCTCTACAGAGTCCTAGAAGAGGAACTCTACATGGAGTTTCCTGAAGGTTTCTTGCCACCTAAATACAAAGGCAATAAAGTACTAAGACTTCTATGTGTGATCTATGGATTAAGGCAAGCCGGAATTACCTGGTGGCACACACTAGACAAATCCATAAAAGAACTTGGATTTGAACAGCTTTGAACCGATGCCGGTCTCTTTGTATACAAGCAAGGAAATAAAATAGTACTCACTATCATCTATGTCAACGACACATTATTTTGTGGACCCAACAAGAGCCTAGTTGAAAAACTTAAGGCTGCTTTCATGAGAAAGTGGGAATATTGAGATCTCAGAGAACCACCTGAATTCCTTCAAATGAATATATGTCAAGAAGGTCACTGCATATATATTGACCAGTGGAATTATCTTGACAAAGTCCTTGAGCACTGCAGAATAATCAATGCTAAGCCTGCTCAAACTCCTCTTCCTCAGGGTTACTATCCAGAGAAGAATGACCTACTGGTAAACCCAGAACTAAGGACTCGTTTTCAAACAGTCATTGGATCATTATTGTACCTTATGATTGGGACCAGGCCCAATATCACCTATGCTGTCACTCAGTTGGCTCACCAATCAGCCAATCCATCAAAGGACCACCTTGATAAGGCCCTTTACATCTGCCGATACCTACTTGGCACTTCAGATTGCTCTCTGATTTATAATGGATCATCTGGCAAAGGCTTAATTGCCTGCACTGACTCAGACTGGGGTCAGGATAAAATCACTGGTCACTCGCAGACAGATTTTTACCTTAAACTTGCAAATGGGGTTTTCCTTTGGAATTCCCATCTTCAAAAGACTACTGCTCTGTCTTCTACTGAAGCAGAATACATGGCTTTGAGCAATTGTTCTCACCAAGTCATTTGGATAAAGCAAATGCTTGAGGAAATCAGGCATAAACTTAATCTATCCAATCTGTGGTGACATTCAAGGTTCTCTCTTCATTGCAGAGAATCCAGTCACTGAGAAATGGTCCAAACATATCCTCATCAAGTACCACTATGTATGCGATGCAGTGATGACTTTCAAGCAGGTCAAACTATTTTATATTCCTGGAGATAATAATTCAGCAGATATGTTCACCAAGAACCTCAGACATGTCAAGTTTGAGAAATTTCACCCACAGCTTGGTTTGGAGTTTCATAACCTTGCCTTTTCTTCTGGATTGTGCAATTGATCTCATATTTAGGTCTTACAATACTACAGTATATTAGACCAGGGGGAGTGTTGAACAATAGGAGTAGTATATTCCATACTCATATAACAGTTCACATATTCACTGTACTTAAGTACAAACTCAGTTGAGCTGAGTTCTAATCACTTCTTGATCCCCAACCACTACATTCTTAGTTACCTTGCTTAGTCAGCAGGTAAGTATGCTTTGCATAACTCTAGCCAATACATGTGCTAGTTCAACATAATTCTCACTACCTTCACTTGCAGTCAGGCTTGTCACAACACTGGTGCTTCATGGGTGGCCATTATGACTGAAGCGCTGAGCTAACTTCTCCTGGCATAACTGCTTGGGTTCATGTAATTTGGAAGCAAGAAGCATGCTGTTCATAGTATGCATAGCAGCAGCCACTTCAAGTGGCAATCAGCACTTCAGCAATTAGATGCTGCAATACTGTCTGTGTATTGAGTGTTGTCATGTTATCATGCTGATCATCAAGCGAAAAAATTTCCCAGGAGTTAGGGACTTGGCACATGCATGCCACTATGATATATTATAATATGGTGTTTATAATGCATTATCTTTTGCACTGTGACATTGTATAGGATTATTGTTTCTTCACCCTTCCCCTAATATCATTGCCAATATCTCCTTTGTCACAGCATTGCAATAGATGAGAAATAAGTTTACTCCACATAATAGTGGGCAATTGTGACCATGAAACACTGTGATCATTGGTGACACAAGATAACAAATATTCTGACATCTCAAAAATACACTGATGTCCTGAACACACACCTTCTGAAAGAAAACAAGGTTGTGAGAATTACATATGGAAAGCACCAATCCAATCCATCCTGACAACAATACCAGGAACACTCTCTCCAGCACCCTCCCTGACACTAAACAGAAGATGAACTCCTGTCACAAACTCAGAGCCTTCATACTCAGCAGTTAAAAGTGCCTGTCTAGAATACTGTCTATCAGTCATTGTCAAACACACAAGAGTAACATCAAAGGCCAAAAAAGGCAGGCATTATCAGAAATACCAACAATTATTTTGAATGAGTTCAAATTGAAGTTGCATCAATGGTTAGTACAATGCTCCTAACTTGAACTAGTAGCCACATTGCCAAGCTGTTAAGTATTACACAAGTGGAAAGTGCCATGTCCATGGCAATCCCTACTATGGCAACACCTGGACACAGAAAAAATACAAAATCGCCAACAGACAAATGTCCTCACTGTACAGACAAGCCCGAGATGGTCCTTCACTTCCTACTACACTGCCCCCTCTTTGCTAGACCAAGGCATATGTTGAACAAACAGGGCAACTAAAAATGTCCCTCTCACTCTGTTGTTAACAAATCTCGCTAATTTTCCCTCATCCTCACAGGCACACCCATTCTACCATACACCCTACTTGCTTAATCACCAAATCACACCACCACCACCACCACCATCACCATCTTCACCTGCCAACAGATGGGAGCCCGCGTGCCCCTACGAACGCAAAAGGTATACTCGACTTGTGAAGCACTAACTAAAGATCATGCCCTAGGCCCCTCCCCTACCTAGCTCTTCCTTTACTACCATATACATAACTTCGTGGCCGAACCCTTACTCCCAACTGTGCACTTCCACCTCAGCGGTTGGGCACATGTCCTCCCCTTCATCTACGTACAAATCAAATCAACACACGCCAGCTATGCATACTGGGGGTCGATGATTAGCCAATTTGTGCATCTAAAACCAGCTAGCAGGAATGGTGGGACCAGGAGGGGCCTTACAGCCTTCTCTTGGAGCATTCGCAAAATCAGGGATTCAGCAGGACACAGGTGTCCCTTTAGCTCCACATTAGTTCTGTCCTACATAGGGTTAGCCAACCCCAATGGAACAAAAATGGAATCAAAAAAAAAAAAATACATTACATTTTGGCTAGTAATTATGTACTACCAATACATGAGTATGAGACACAATAAAAGAAAAGGCACCAAGCAGGAGTACCTAAACTGATCATGAGTGTAAATATAAATAAACATAAACATAAAAACAAACAATTCCCTGCCAAAACAAACCATAACTACATTCCATAGAACCCACTACTACCATAGCAGGGATAACAACTGACGAAATCAAGGCAAAATGCCAAGGATCTAAAATGTCTCACAGTGGGAAGTAAATCCACTTTTAATCAGTGACTGATTCACCAATAACCAGCACCATTTTCAGTAGAAATCAGTGATATCCACTTCTTCTCAGTGACAATCCTTTCACTGATTGTCACTTTTCACTACTGAAGATCAGTGATATCTACATTGGTTTTCAGTGTACAATAAATTGTCAGAGATTTTATTTTTCCATTTCAAGCTGATTATAAGATGATAATAGCACCCAAGTATTTCAAGAGATTATCACAAAAGAGTCAGTCATAATACATCAAAAATATTATCATGTTTGAAACTACCAGTGCTTACATATATCATCACATTGTGGTTATTATTATTTTATTCTTGTTTAATTATTATCATTAATTTACTCTTTGCTAAGTCAATAAATTACTAGTGGCCTAGTGTTAGTCAGTAATCACTATTGTGGCTAGATAATTAAAGAGTTCCCCAGAGGATTTGAACTACATAAGGACTTTGGTATATTATATAATCAACCTAATACTCGGACATAAAACCACTAGGCTAACAGTCCTTTGCTATAGGTATTGTTATGGTTTTATGACCTGACATCACCCATGACCTCCCACGACCACGTGCCCCAGTGGCACCACAACTTTCCCCTCCTCTCATGGCCTAAGCCATTGTATTACCAGATCGTATTCAACAATCATCGACTCGCGGCTACCATTTCCCTTCATAACAGACAATCCCCAGCCTTACACCTAGGATGGGCTCTTGGCTTCTAGACTGGACATTCCCCCGGACATTTACGTTTCTGTGTAAACACAAGGCCTGGATCTTCCCTGGAGTTTCCCTGGATCTTCCTGGATTCTACTCTCCCCGGTTGGGCTGTGGCTCATCGCCCCACAGATCCGAGATCTCCCAAGCATTGCCTCGTTGATCCTACATGCCCCAATACCTGCCTCGATGATCTGCAATCATCCAAGATACAGCCTCTGGATTGTAGACTCTGACACCTGCCCTTAACAGGACAGCCTCATTGATCCTAGATCACCTGATCTATTGATCCTATTATACCCGTTCCAGTTTCTCCCTAGATCACATGTTATGCAATGCAACATGTCTTGGACATAGTTATGCCTCCCCTAGAGTTCTCTTACCATATCAGGTTAGACCAGCCCTAAATTAGTGTACTTGTATATAAGTTCAAGCTGAGCTTGAACTGCTCTCTAACCTGAATCTACTCAATCATACCCTCAGTTCTCTGCTCTCTAAGAGATCTTGGGAAGACTTCTCATTCCTTGGACTAGGTT
>JBBPQN010000444.1:0-16003 GCA_038092575.1 Boletus subluridellus
TTCTGGTTCGCCGCTGGATCACATTCATCACCGCATTCTCGGAAGCTTTCGTGGCATCGGGTCATGGTCCCACATCTTTATTTTGTATATATTGTGCACACATCCTCTTGGTTCACTTTCGTCCCCTTTTACAGGGTAGCATGGTCGTGGGAGGGGTACCCTGTCTCTCCGGAAAAGAAAAAAAATTCTCAAACTTGTCTTCAATAGGCTCACTCATCATCCATCCGTCTTACACTGCGCTCGCATTCACTCTTTCGCATCTCAGCAATACCTTCGCATCATCGTAGATATATTTACCAGGAACAATTAGTAACATCATCTGTAGACTTTGGGGGATGAAGAAGAAGAACCGAATATAACGCAATTTTCAATTTTACCCATGTGCTGCAAAGCTTTGTGCTGCAACCGGAGTTGGGACGTGCCATCAGCTTCTAGTGGAGGAGTCTAAAGTTGTCTAGAATCTAGTTTTTTCTATTACGACCACCAGAGACTCGGGGAAACACCAACACCGTCGGCGCAAAGCTAACCCTCGGCGCTGTTCATCATGAGACCTCGAATTTCAACCCAACAGTACGCCGTAGTACGAGCGTCGGAACCCGGCCAATGGCAATTCAATGACAAAAGACCCCGAGGGGCTCGGAAGAAATACCCAGCAAACCGTTGCGCCGCGAGCGCACATGTGTTCATATCTCGAGCAAGCTCAGGTGTCAACATCTTCAAGGTTTGATTCTCACGCGTTGTCGATTTGAATCATGTACGGACTTCCGCAATGTTCATATCTCGAGTTTCAAGGCATCTGCAAGGTTTGATTCTCACGAGTTCTGTACACATAGCGTGTGTCTGTCGGGCGTTCTCATGCTCACCTCGACCCTCTCCGAAATTATCGGGCCTCGGCAGTGACGCAAGTCCAAGGGATGCGTAAGATGGGTGGGGGTGGGAGGGTAAACAATAATCGCGCGCGAGTTCTGTACGGGTCCGAGGACGCGACCCGCCCGACGCCGCGCCAGCTGCTCGTGACAGTGTAGCCCTTTTATTATTATTATTTTTATGTCAAGTAATTTTTTTTCCCCCGCAAGTGCCAGTGCTTCCTTTCTTGATCGCCCTGAATCGATTATTTTTCAATTCGAATCTGGACTACGTAATCACCGGACCGCAAGGATAGGGCAATTTGCGAAGCTAGTCCTCAAGGTAAAAAGGGTGAAACGCATGGTGCATCCGCGTAGTGCCTTGCACGTTTGACGGCAGCCACATGGACGGATGAGTCTCGTCCTTTTTGTTTGTGTGTCGAATTGGTTATCGAAATGGGATCTTCGTGGCGCTGTGTTGAGCGTCCACAGTATGTGGGATCAATGGAAACGCGTCGAGTTTCTTCTTCTGTCCTGGCTCAGTGACTGAGTCCTGGCTGTATGTACAGCGCCCACTGAAGACCCGACCCGAACGCCGGGTCCAACGTCGCCATTCCTGGCGGCAAAGGAATGGCCCTGGTATGTCTCGGAAACACGTTCCCCTCTTCGTTTCTCTTTCGTCTATAGGATTTTACGGCCCCCACCTTCCCTTTGGTTAGCACTCGCAAGTCGTGGGCGTGTTGACTGAACGTCGGGTTCGACGTCGACGTCGCCAATCCCAGTGGCAAAGGAATGGCCCTGGTACGTCTCGGAAACACGTTCCCCTCTTCAAGTTCGTTTCTCTTTCGCCTATAGGATTGTATGCCCCCTCCACCCTTTGATTGATTAGCACTCGCGAATCGTGGACGTGTGAGCGTGCCGACGCCAATCCAAATCTTGTCACATCAAGGTTGACGAGCACATCATCTTCAAGTTCGTGAATGTCGTTGCTTTATTAAATTAGTAAACGCGGATACGTTACCCGGTACCATGCGTGTGGACTATACCCCCTTCGAGAAGACCCTCCGTGGAGTAAGTACTAGGATGACGTGAAGTGAGGTACTTGGGCGGCAATGCGCATTGTTCGGGACCGGCCCGTGGCATCCTTCATGGACGTGTCTGTAAAGACTAATGTAGTATGGGCTTGGAGCAGTATGTACATACTCACATGAACTGATCGTTCGCACGCGCGTTCTTTTCGGTTTCTCGGAGCCCGCGTTTAATCTTTGTATGGCGCTGAACAGCCTCGATCGGCGGTCGACGGTAGGTGAACCACCGACCCCTCAGGTTGGCGCAATGAATAAAAGAAACGAGGAAAGGAAAGAAATCCGTTTGTAACAGGGTTAGGAGGCCCGCAAAGATAGGACATAACTTGCTTACATGACACGCGCCACAAAGGATCAATCGATCATCCATCATGCCATCATGGACGACGCGAATGAACTGCCAAGGTCCACGCGGTTCATTGCGGATTCGAGTGTGTGCTTTTCATAACTTGCCTCGGTCATGATGCGGCGACCAGCAAACGTGATTTCCATGAGATCAAGACTTGGGGGAGCAAGACAATAGATTCGCTGGTGTGAGGAAGGCCACAACTCCATGGCCCACGAGGCTCAAGGAATTTCGAATGCACCGCCCAAGTATCCGATTCGGGACGTGTCCGATACCGCATGGTGACCACTGAACAATACAACGATCCGGGTAAGCTTCGGAACGGAGGCAGTTGAACGTACCCCAAGGTTCAGGCACTCCCGCCGGGGCTAACTCGGGCGGAATGAAACGATTCACTTCAAGGCAGGACCTTTTTGAGATTGGGTACCACTCTATATCCATCGATTAGAACGATTCCCTGTCACTGTCTTATCTCGAACCTTGACGGCGACGGTTCTTTTCTCGGTTGAGCGATCTCTGCTCTTCTACGAATTCCATCAGTTGTCTTCATCCAGCACTTTGGGAACCACGAGGGTTAGGTTGTGGCTGTCATCCTGGGCTCTGTACCTCTAATGAGGTTAGGAGTCGAGGTATTCGCCGGACAAACGGATGCAGGGGTGCGTCCAAGTCCATGCTGTCGCCGGTAATTAGACGTCACCCAAAGTGCTTCTCGAACCCGTGCCTGTTTCTAACAAGAAGAACATGTCGTCCACATGGTTTATCAGATCGTCTCAACTTGCCACTCGGTTCGACGACACACCGTCTGTCGTTGGAACTGCGGCATGATTGTAAAAAAAGGGGATGGGTTCAGTGTGAACCAGAACCAGAGTCGCCCGTGTCGATGGGGCATCCGTGTACATATCTAGGTGGTAAGGTGTCGTGTATTGTTAATTGAGCCTTCCGGTGGAGAACGGGAAGACGCAGTAACTGTTGCCCACTGCCATTGTTCCCGTCAATGGGTGATGAGCACGGGTATGATGCATGAACCTGGGAGAACACGTGTCGAAGCCTGTCGGGGTCGACTTCGAGCGTCCAAACTGCCCCTCTACTCCAGCGATTCCTCGGCGTCGGACGTTGTACCTGTGCAGCCTTAGTGGTACGTACCCTTCCCATTCAGTTGCTATCGTCACGAGAAAAAAAGGGGTGCACGGCGAGGTCGCGTCGATGTCGCCGACTTTGTGCGCGGGTCGATATGTCGGGGACCCGAGAGATGGGTAGCAAGAGTGGGAACCTATGCTTGGCGGCGTGCCCGGCGAGCGGCATGTACTGGGCAGCCATGCGGGTGCCCGGTGGAGGCATTTATTGATTGCGAACAGAGCCACATGGCAGTGAGATGGGGTCGTCAGGTTAGCCTACCTTTCGCTTAGAGGATAGATGAATCAGCAACGGCGAGATCCTTGGAAACCGAGGCCGCAAGGATCCTGGCGAAGGCGGTTGAGATGATGGGATTCAGCGATACCAGGTGAGTGGGCATACCTGCATGGTTCGTCGAGGACCGCGTGTGGATCGAATGACGAGGACTTTCGGTACCATTCGTGGAGCGCAACCTTGACATACACCAAAGCGTTCTGGGTTTTGGGCAGCATGGTTGCCGTCTGCTCGCCCATCTCTGACGGATCAACGACTTCAAAGTCGCCTGGCTCGCAGGAAGCGGTAATACTACTCGAATGTCTGCACGGCTACATGTATGGGAGCGGCACTACTGGTAGGTTAGCTTACAGTAAGGTTTATACTGCACGCGTCTAGATCCTAAGCTTACCTTCTTCCAGACTGGTGAGCGATATCAATTTCATAACGACGTTCGCGCCTTGGGATGAGCAGGTTGGAGCATTCGAGTTTTCGTTTGTAATCCCTGCGAGGTCTCCCTCTGCCAGCGAGCACAGACTGACTTTGTATCGCGTGGTAGTGCTACGAACCCAAGGCCCCTTACGATTTCAACATTTTGTGGTGCATCCACCACGGAGAGCACGGGCCTCCTCCCCGGAAGGAGAAAAGTTGTAAGGTGACAAAGATTTGCACCACCACCCTGCGAGCTATTCATCTTTCCATCTGCTATGGTACCATCGAGTCGGATATAGCAATCTGAGAGCGCGCGTGGTGTTGTAGCTGTCGCGTTGTACTAGCTTAGAATTCGGGGTGCGGGACCACGCAGTAAGAATAATGAAAAACAAATAGATGGCGTGAGACGTGATTTTGTAAGCATACACAGCGCACTGAGGGATGGTTTCCAATCATTCATACTATGGATACTACCTATACAGCCGATGTCCTCAGAATGTACAACGTTTTTACAGTTATACTTTCGGTGAGTCAGACCCTCCGGAATGGCCGTGCAGGAGACCATCACTTGAGAGTATATCCTTTTGTCTTAACGCATTCGTTCTCTTCAGCCGTCTACATTTCCGCTCTGGCCGCCGTGTCACGTTGTGATCGTTGCGGTGCTAGATGTACGGATTCCGCAGTTTGTTTTCCATTTTTGATTGACGCGAGCTCTTCTAGTGGACTCTGGAGTCACTGACCTCCGTGAGGGTGGGGAGTCTACCACTGTCAAGTAGCCGCCGCGTACTATACTCTGCTCCATCTGGACATTTTGATCAGATATTTATAGCCCTCCTTTACCGACGGGCGGCGACCCATAAAAAACACTGGCCACTTTGGCGTCAAGGATATTCATAGATGCCATCAGTGGACCGCGCCTCGTACTTAGATGGCCGTGCGCGCCCATCCAAAGTCCGTCTCCGAGTATTCAACTCTCCGCAGCAAGTACATTCCCTCCCGTGCAACGAAAACGATGACCCTAGCTACGAACTACGCTCGTAGCGAGTCAATTACCGCAGTTCAATGCAAGGTAGTCATACGAACTGGTCTAGTCGACGAGGTCATCGCATCCTTCCACCAGGATCTCCCCTCCCGTGGATTTAACCCATCGCGCTTTTACTATCTCAGAGGGCTCCTAGTAGCACCATAAGGCAGAACACAAAAACATCACCGGACTCACGGGTACTGGATTCTAACGTCACCTTCACTTCAACGCTAGAACACCTTTGGAGACGGTACAGCAATATGCTCATGCCATCGGCGGATTATATGTTTAACGGTTACCCCACGGTATATACTTCATGGCGTGACCGATTTCATGTGCTGCGGCGGCGGGGTTACACACCCGGTCACAAGCTGGGGTGTTATGATGGCGGTGGACACAGCTGCACTCAGAATGTTCCTAGGATGGTTGCACCCTAACGTTAGTATGGCCCCCCTATCCCGATCATTGCTATTGACATGCTCGCTAGAATCTTTATGGAAGTAAATATTCCTCGTCCAGATGGAATTATCTCCAGTTCCATCACGATCTACTCCACTTTGAACTGCCCCGTCTTCCTGGGTGTTACGTCCTCAGCACCCCCCGGGATGCATAGCAAGTCAACGGACAGCCTGGGTGTCTACAGCAAAAGGTATAAAAGCTGGGCTTGCGAGCCCTCCTCTCCTCCAGTTCAATAGACCATTCCAATTACCAGCTAACAAACATGTCTCTCCTCTCCTCTCTCGCTCTCGCAGCAATTGTGACCGTGGCTCAGGCCCAGTCTCTGAATGTTGTCAACAAGTGTTCCGAATCCGTCTTCCTTTACACCCAGACCAGTTATGGTACTATCCAGAACAACGTAAATGTTGCTGCTGGTGCCAGTGCCAACTTGGGCATTAGCTCCAACTGGGACGGTGCTGTCAACGTCGGTGAGCCATCGGTCTTTTTCGCTGACCCTTGGAGTTCTGCTCACGTTCGTAGGCACCGGATGTGACAGCGCGGGCTCTTGTACCACCGGTGGTCCCACCTGGAATGGTGTGACCCCGTTCAGCAGGGCCGAGTTCAACTTTGTAAGTTTTCAACTCGATCAGCTCATTTCAACCGTCGAACACCTTCTTTCCTCTAGTGGGCTATCCCCGGTTCAGTAACCTACGACATCTCGCTCATCTATGGCTACAATGTTGGGATGGAGATTTCCTCGACCGACACTGCCTGTGACGCGTTCGCTTGCACTATCTCTTCCGGATGCGTCAGTACACTTTACCTCGAACCATTTGTTCACGCGCTGACACGGTCTTAGCCCGTCCCTGGCCCGGACGGTTCATGCTACTCCCCCTGCTGCTCTTCCTCCGCCGCATGCAGTGGTGGTGCTCTCCCTGCGAGCGGCGGAGGCTGCGTGAACAACGCCGGCCCTGGTCCTAACAGCCCCTTCTACTACAACACCTGCTACAATGCATATGCGTTCCCCGACAACGATGGTGCTGGTAAGTCATGTCACTCTTCGTCTTAGATTGCGTAAATAAGGGTATTCACGCACTTCCCTCCCTCCCCACCTACAGGCGGATACACCCCTGCCGACCTTGTCGACTACACCTGCCCCAACACCGCCATCACCCTGACGCTCTGCCCTGGTATCACGTCCAACTATCGCTAAGCGCAACGCTCGCTCGCGCTAGTTAGTGAAACGCCCCCCCGAGTTGCCTTGCCCACTTGATGTGCGTGTTTTGGCGCCCCCATTCGCGGTATTTCGGGGACGGCGGATACCATTTTTGTTGGCTTTCTTGTAACATGCGAGGAAATTCTGACTCCTTATTCTTGTACTTCCTGTGCCGATTTGCGTAGACTAACAAATAGATCTTGTGTCATTTCGTCTGTCCAAAAATCCTTGTGTCGCCCAGCTGCAAGTTAGTGTAGCTAGCGGGTGGCTTCTCATTCGAATCGCGGTTCAAAGGAGGAACGAATGTAGTGAGGCTGCCAAATAAGCAATCCGTTTAACTTGAATATACCACGACTTCGGTTGCGCTGCATGAGTGAGCCGTATATACATATACATACATACTGGTTCTTGTCCGTAAGCGACGTCATACCATCTTGGACATGAGGCCGTCAAGCTACTGCCATTGGAAGCTTTGGTCCTATCGAACACAGCGCACCGACGTACATTCGGCGGCGATGTGGCCTTCAGTGGACCCTCCCCCTCACACTAGTGAAACGTCGCACTGGCAGGACTATGGGGAGCTCAGCGCTGATGTCCGACCAAGTCGCTCGTAGCACGCTGTTGTCTCCGTTACCGCGTTTTGGTAAACGGACACGACTCGAAATGAAGAGAGTCATAGTTCAGCGGGTGGCTTGTCGGGAGGGAAAAAATGCATTCATGCTTTACGCCGATGACGACACGTTCTTAACCAACTTCCGAGGTAAGCCGCGTCGGCGAGCACTCCTTGAAGGAGTTGGACGAAAACAAAACGGCCAACGTCATGGTGAATCCAAATCCACGTACCCCCGATTGTTTTCAAATTTCTCTCCGTCCGGGGGACGGCTACCGTGTCAGAATGAATCAATTCGCGTCCAGAGCTGCAATGGGAACGTAGTCTTGGTACTTGCGGTCTTTGACCCCCGGGATCTGCCGTGCTTTTTTTTTCTTTGTTATTTTTCCCCCGGCGCAATCGTGGCCAGCATGAGAGCAGCGGGTGGACCAGTCACTAATACGAGGGTTGATCCTCTAGATACAACACATGTCATCCCTTCGGGAAGCCTGTCAGATCACAACGAACTAAGCCCAGCCCGGATACAGAACGTTATGCCAGAGGAATATCCATGATCTATCTCGCAAGCATGTCCTGCAAGGACACACCAGCCAGTAAAAACGTTCTCAGGAGGATGACCCCCGCGCAGACAACTTACCGGAGCAGCATCCAGCTGCTTGATCGGCACCATGTGGCTGATGGAAGGGAAGGGACGCGTATTCGGGGAAACGGGAGAGAAAGAGTTCCAGGAACGCATACACGTCCTTTCCCGCCACCGGACTGGTGTTGACACTACTCTTGTCCTCGACGTAGGAGTATCCCACATCCACGGGCTGGTCGAGGAAAATAATGATGCCATTCGTGTTCCGGCTGTAGGGGTTCGGAGTCGTGCTAGTGCCGTTGTCGGCGATGCGGCAAGGGCCAAGCTCGAAGAGCAGACCCGTGGTGGAGTCGCAACCAGGGCCACCATCAAGCCACATGACGAGAGGGGCATCCTCTGGCGAGTTTCAGGCCTCAAAGAACCTGGGAAATCAAGTCGCGACCATGTCAGATGGACTGCGGAAGGTGGGGTAGGATGAAACGGACCGAAAGAAGAGGTGTCTGTCGTCGGCATTATCGAGGTATTCAAAATACTGCTTGACGGACGGATCGCAGAGCGTAGCCTCGGTAAGCCTTGCTGGATGAGTTCATCTATGGGGTGCGTGTCCCGTCAACCCACCCACCGCGTTTTATTGCCCAGAGACTCACACGTCAAGCCGTGCTCCTGCACGAAGGTCTTTCCATCCATCCACTCGTGTACTTTCGCACCAGCCTTGTTCAACGCGGGCTGGAGTGGATTGGGCAGCTAACTGACCGTGTCATGGACTGGAGACAGGACATCACCGAGAACGACCTGTGCGTCAGGGATAAAAGACGCAAAGACGGTGGAGAGGAAGACGAGAGGCAGCAGACTCAGTGAGTACCCTCAGTGGATGGCGAAGACAGGAGTCCTCACCAGCTAGTTCCGGTGCCGAAAAGGTGCACATCCTTTGCCCGCAGGCCCGTGGGAACATACCCTACCCTAAGGTCATACTGGCTTTATGCCAACAAGCAACCTCCTTCTCCCCACCCGTTTTCGCCCATCTCTAAGCTACCAGCCTCTCGTTGGGTCGCGCCCGCACACTCTGGCCCACTCCATTCGCCTGCTACGGCTGGTAGTTCCTTAAACGGGCCTGGAAGGGCGCTGGTCGGGGCAGCGGTCAAGTCCCTTGATGAGTGCTTTCGCAGGCTCGAAACTGCGCCCTACCTTTACCTGTCCATGTGCGTACTGTACATGGCCCTGCTGATCCTCGGAGAAGGGCGCCTGACGGTCGGCCTCTCCTCGCACACTGACTAACCTCTAGCTCTCCCCTGGACTCCCCACTCTGCATGTGTACTCCGGACGACCCTACGCGGAGTACTAAGATGACGTGAAATGAGGTATTTGGGTCGCATTATTCGCGACCGATGGCGTCTTCGTGGACGCGTCTCTGTAGTATCATAGGATGTGCTCGTAGCAGTATGTACTAACATGAACCGACCCGGTTCGCACGCGCCTCGAACCACCGACCCCTCACGTTGTCAATGGCGCATTCAAAAAAAAAATACAAGGAAAGAAAATAAGAAAGGAAAAGAACAAACGTTCAACACCCGCAACGCTCTGAGTCTGGTCGTCGTGTCACGTTGTGATCGTTGCGGTGCTACATTAGAACTCATTACGGATTCCGCACTTTGTTTCCATTCTTGATGTAACACGAGCTCTTCTAGTGGGATTTGGGTGGTCGTTCTCGTCGATGGGGGAGTCTCTGGCGGCCACTGTCAAGTAGCCGCCGCGTATACTCTGCTCCGCGATCCTTCTCTCATAGACATTTTGATCAGATATTCATTGTTAACGGCCCGACGGCGACTCATTATTTAGAAAAATACTGGCCACTTTGGCGTCGCCATCAGTGAACCGCACCTCGTACTTGGATGGCCGTGCGCGCCCACTCAAGGCCCGTCTCCGAGTGTTCGATTCTCCGCAGCAAGTATATTCCCTCCAGTTCAACGAAAACGGTGACCCCAGCTACCAACTACGCTCGTAGTGAGTCAATTGCCACACCAGTTCAATGCAAGGTAGTCGCTCAAATTTAACCTAGTCTAGTCCACGAGGTTCTCCGAGGCGTCCTAGTAGCACCATTATACTGCAGAACACAAAAGCATCACCAGAGTCACGCCGGGTACTGGATTCTGAAGTCATCTTGACTTCAATGCTAAGAACCCCCGGGCATTTGGAGAGGGTACAGCAATATGCCTATGCCATTGGCCGATTACAAGTTTAACGGTTACCCCACGGTATATGACAGCGGGGTGTTACTCTCCCGTTTTGCCACCAAATTTGACGGCGGCAGGCACAGCTGCACTCAGAATGGTTTCACCCTAACGTTAGTACGGTCCCCCTATGGTGATCATTGCTATTGATATATTCACCAGAACCTGTATGGAAATGAATATCCCTCGTCCGTATGAAATCATCTAGAGTTTCATCACGATCTGCTCCACTTTGAACTACCCCGTCTTCCTGGATGTTACGTCCTTAGCACCCCGGGACGCATAGCAAGTCATCGGAGAGGCTGTGTGTCTGCAGCCAAAGGTATAAAAGCTGGGTTAGCAAGCCCCCTCTCCTCCAGTTCAACAGACCATTCCAATTACCAGCTAACAAATATGTATCTCCTCCCCTCTCTCGCTCTCGCAGCACTTGTGACCGTGGCCCAGGCCCAGTCTTTGACTGTTGTCAACAGGTGCTCCGAGTCTGTCTTCCTTTATACACAGACTAGTTACGGTAGTATCCGGAACAACGTGAACGTTGCTGCTGGTGCCAGTGCCAACTTGGGCATTAGCTCCAACTGGGACGGTGCTGTCAACGTCGGTGAGCCATCGGTCTTTTTCGCTGACCCTTGGAGTTCTGCTCATGTTCGTAGGCACCGGATGTAACAGCGCAGGCTCTTGCACCACCGGTGGTCCCACCTGGAGTGGTGTGACCCCGTTCAGCAGGGCCGAGTTCAACTTTGTAAGTTTCCAGCTCGATCAGCTCATTCCAACCGTCGAACACCTTTCTTCCTCATTTAGTGGGCTGTACCCGGTAAAGTAACCTACGACATCTCGCTCATCTACGGCTACAACGTTGGGATGAAGATCTCCTCGGCCGACACTGCTTGTGACGCGTTCGCTTGCACTCTCCCTTCTGGATGCGTCAGTACGCTTTACCTCGAACGTTTTGTTCACGCGCTGACACGATCTTAGCCCGTCCCTGGCCCAAGCGGTTCGTGCTACTCTGGCTGTTGCTCTTCCACTGCCGCATGCCGCAGTGGTGCTCTCCCTGCGAGCGGTGGAGGCTGCGTGAAGAACGCCGGCCCTGGTCCTCACAGTTCCTTCTACTACGACGCCTGCCCCAATGCATACGCGTTCCCCGACAACGACGGTGCCAGTAAGTCACGTCACTCTTCGTCTCAGACTGCATAAGTATTGGTATTCACGCACGTCCCTCCTTGCCCACCTACAGACGGATACAAGCCTGCCGACGTTGTCGACTATACTTGCCCCAACACCGACATCACCCTGACGCTCTGCCCTGGTACCACATCCAAATATCACTGAGCGCAGCGCTCGCTCGCACTAGTCAGTGAGATGCCTCCCCGAACTGCCTTGCCCACTTGACGTGCGTGCTTTGGCGCCCTCGTGGCGGATACCATTTTCGTTGGCTTTCTTGTCGCTTGCAAAAAAATTCTGGCTCCTTATTCTTGTACTTGCTCTGCCGATTTGTGTGGGCTAACAAATAAACCCTGTGTCATTTTCGCCTGTACGAAAATCTGTGCCGTCCGGCTGCAAGCTATCGGGTCGCTTCTCGTTCGATTCGCGCTTCAAACTTGAAGGAGGTATCAACTAGGACGAATGTAGTGGGTTTGCCAAATAAGCAATCCGTTTAACCTGAATATACTGTCGTCGACTTCGGTCGCCCTGCATGAGTGAGCTGTATATACATACATACCATCTTGGCCACAAGGCCGTCGAGTTGTTGCCATCGAAAGCTTTGGTCCTATCGAACACAGCGCAGCGGTGTACATACGTGGACGACGTGGCTTTCAGTGGTTCCCCCTCCCTCACACTTGATGAGAGATTTAGCTGTAGGAACATGTTCAAGTCACGGTTTACCCCCTCAGTGGTTTTGACTTTTCCGTTGAAAGTTCCCCCGTAACTCATTTGAGATCGGTCGTACTAGGTGATTGAGGAAGGGATGAAGCGTTACCGCAACAAGCCTTAAACCTTTGCGCACTTGAGGGAACGGGACCGTGACGAGGAAGTGTAATCGCTGGGTACTAGAGAGCTTGTGGCCATCAAAAAGAAACGCCTGTTAGTGAAACGTTGCACTGGCAGGACGATGTGCACTGGAGCTCGGTGCTCAGCGCTGAGGTCTGACTAGGCAACTACACTAACTTGCAGCTGGGCAGCACAAAGATTTTCGGACAGACGAAAATGACACAAGATCTATTTATGAGTCTATACAAATCGGCAGAGCAAGTACAAAAATAAAGGAGCCATAATTTCCTCGCAGGTGACAAGAAAGCTAACGAAAGTGGTATTCGCCGTCCCCGAAACACCACGAACGAAGGGGCCAAAACACACACATCAAGTGGCCAAGGCAGCTCGGGGAGGCATCTCACTGATATTTGGACGTGACACCAGGGCAGAGCGTCAGCGTGATGTCGGTGTTGGAGCAAGTGTAGTCGACAATGTCCGCAGGCTTGTATCCGTCTGTAGGTGGAAAGGAGAGACGTGCGTGAATACCCATATTTATGCAATCTGAGACGAAGAGTGACGTGACTTACTGGCACCGTCGTTGTCAGGGAACGCGTATGCGTTGAGGCAGGCGCCGTAGTAGAAGGCACTGTGAGGACCAGGGCCGGCATTGTTCACACAGCCTCCGCCGACCACAGGAAGAGCACCACCAATGCACGCGGCAGCGGAAGAGCAACAGCCTGAGTAGCATGAACCGCTCGGGCCGGGGACGGGCTAGGAACGTGTCAGCGCGCGAACAAAACCTTCGAGGTAAAGTGTACTGACGCATCCAGAAGGGAGAGTGCAAGCGAACGCGTCACAGGCAGTGTCGGCCGAGGAAATCTCCATCCCAACGTTGTAGCCATAGATGAGCGAGATGTCGTACGTTACTGAACCGGGTATAGCCCCCTAAATGAGGACGAAAGGTGTTCGACGATTGAAATGGGCCGATTGAGCTGGAAACTTACAAAGTTGAACTCGGCCCTGCTGAATGGGGTCGCACCATCCCAGGTGGGACCACCGGTGGTACAAGTGCCTGCGCTGTTACATCCAGTACCTACGAACGTGAGCAAAATTCCAACGGTCAGCGAAAGGGACCGATGGCTCACCGACATTGATGGCACCAATCCAGTTGGAGCTAATGCCCAAGTTGGCACTGGCACCAGCAGCAACGTTCACGTTGTTATGGATAGTACCTTCGCTGCTCCCAGTATCGAGGAAGACAGATTCGGAACACTTGTTGACAACAGTCAGAGACTGGGCCTGAGCCACGGTCACGAGTGCTGCGAGAGCGAGAGAAGAGAGGAGAGACATGTTTGTTATGTGGTAATTGGAGTAGGCTGTTGAACTGGAGGAGAAGGGGGCTTGCTAACCCAGCTTTTATACCTTTTGCTGTAGACATCCAGCCTCCCCGGTGACTTGCTATGCATCCCGGGGGTGCTGAGGACGTAACACCCAGGAAGACGGGGCAGTTCAAAGTGGAGCAGATCATGATGGAACTGGAGATAATTTCATCCGGGCGAGGGATATTCACTTCCACAAAGATTTTAGTGAACATAAATAGCAATGATCGGGATAGGGCCCGGTCGTACCAATGTTAGGGTGAAACCATCCTGAGTGCAGCTGTGTCCGCCCGCTGTCAAGCATTGCACAGACCCCACAAAAATCATATATTGCACTCGATCATGTGACCAGACATTTAATGCCATGCTAGCGCAGCCGCTGCAGCACATGAAGTCAGTTGCGCCATGAAGTGGCATTGAAGTCATATACATACTGTGGTGTAATCCGTTAAACTTGTAATCAGCCGATGGCATGGGGCTATTACTCTACCGGGTTCAAAGGTGTTCTAGCGTTGAAGTCAATGTGACGTGAGAATACAATACCTGTTCTGCCTTCTGCGCGGTATAATGGTGCTACTTGTAGGAAGCCCTCGGAGATAGAAAAAATACGATGGGTTAGATCCACGGCAGGAGTGATCCTGACGCCAGGATGTGATGACCTTGTCGACTGGACCAGAATTGAGTGCCTTGCATTGAACCGGCGTGGTAATTGACTCACCAGTACGAGCATAGTTCGTAGCTAGGGTCATCGTTTTCGTTGCGCTGGAGGGAATATGCTTGCTCCGGAGAGTTGAACACTCGGGGACGGACCGTGGATGGGCGTGCACGGCCATCCGAGTACGAGGCGTAGTTCATCAATACATCTACTGTATAAACGTCCTTGGTGTCAAAATGGCCAGAGTTTTTCCAAATAACATGGGTCACCGCCCGTTGGCAAGGGAGGGCTATAAATATCTGACCAAAATGTCTCAAAGGATCATGGAGCAGAGTATACGCGGCGGCTACTTGACAGTGGCAGACTCCCCCACCGATGAGAATGATCGTGGAGCTCAGTCGTGAGAAGTCGTAGACCGATGGGCGATGATAGTAAGTCCTGTTCGACGTGAGTACACGATGTGGTAGCTAGTGCTTACCTCCAGTCGAATATGGATACACGAGACTGGAGGAAAAGAGAGAAGAACGTTGTATGTATTACATAAGTATGCGGGTGTTGCCCGATTAGGAAAGTAACAACCATGGTAAGTGTAGCAAGGTAGGCTTCAATCTCACAAAGTTGCGACTTTCCTCAGAAATGAATAACCGACGCGACTGCCATTAGTTATGCAAACGATTGTAAAGTTATACTATCGGCGAGTCAGACCCTCCGGAATGGCCGTGTAGGGGGCCATCACCTATAAGTATATCCTTTTGTCTTGACGTGTGCGTTCTGTCCAGCCGTCACGGCGTGGTCCTTCTAGACATTTTGATCAGATATTTATAGCCCTCCCTTGCCAACGGGCGGTGACCCATGTTATTTAGGAAAACACTTTGGTGTCGCATCGATGAACCGTGCCTCGTACTCGGATGGCCGCGCGCGCCCATCCAAAGGTCCGCGGTCTCCAAGTGCTCAACCCTCTGGAGCAAGTACATTCATTCTAGGGCAACGAAAACAATGACCTAGCTATGAACTACGCTGGTAGTGAGTCAACTACCACACTAGTTCAACAGTGCGAGGCACTCAAACCTGGTCTAGTCGACGAAGTCCTCGCATCCTTCCACCAGGATCTTGCCCCTCGTGGATTTAACCCACGTGCTTTTGCTATCTCCGAGGGCTCCTAGCCTAGTAGCACCATTATACCGCACATAAGGCAGAAAACGAAAACTTCACCAAAGTCACAGGGACTGTATTCTCACGTCACATTGACTTCAACGCTAGAACACCTTTGAACCCGGTAGAGTAATAGCCCCATGCCATCGGCTGATTATAAGTTTAATGGTTACACCACAGTATGTACATGACTTCAATGCCACTTCATGGCGCAACTGACTTCGTGTGCTGCGGCGGCCGCGCCAGCATGGCATTAAACGCACGGTCACACGATCGAGTGCAATATAATGATTTTTGTGGGGTCTGTGCAATGCTTGACAGCGGGCGGGCACAGCTGCACTCGGGATGGTTTCACCCTAACATTGGTACGGCCGGGCCCTATCCCGATCATTGCTATTTATATTCACTAAAATCTTAATGGAAGTGCTGGTGGATATCCCTCGCCGGATGAAATTATCTCCAGTTCCATCATGATCTGCTCCACTTTGAACTGCCCCGTCTTCCTGGGTGTTACGTCCTCAGCACCCCCGGGATGCATAGCAATTCACCAGGGAGGCTGAATGTCTACAGCAAAAGGTATAAAAGCTGGGTTAGCAAGCCCCCTTCTCCTCCAGTTCAACAGCCTACTCCAATTACCACATAACAAACATGTCTCTCCT
>JBBPQN010000445.1:0-15995 GCA_038092575.1 Boletus subluridellus
CCCAGGAGACACGCTGAGCGTGGAATTCAACGTGACCAACAACGATTACTTTACACTCGAATTCCTCCAGATGGAGGTGTACTATATGTTGAAGCCCCTTACTCGGGCAACTTCCGCATACTTGTGAATGTAGCTTGGACCACCAGGAAAGCTGGCCAGACTGCTTTGTTCGTTGTCACCTCAATGTTCGATCGTTGTGTACACTTTCTGCAATCGCAAATCAAACGGAATGCGCATGTGTATGATAAAATCCAGACACTCGGAAAAAGATAAGGGTAGACTAGGGTGAACTCCCCTAACAGTTGAGTGACAACAAGTGATCATGTGGAAACTCTTGCAAAAAACGTCAGCTTCAAGGAGACTGAGTGATCGAATTGAAGTCCCACCCGGCTGAAAACCCGACATGACGCGGTAGACCGTCATTGATATGACCAAAACCAATTAGCTGGTGTATATAAGCGATAGATCACAGGAATAATTTGTGGGGAGAATCTTAGTCTAAGGCTCATGAATCTGTTCGAATCCGATTACCTGCCGAGTCAGGGCGGACGGAGTCTGTCAACGTTCGCCGTTTCGACAAATTGAAGCACCGTTGTTATCCCACACCACCAGTCGACAACCGCTTCCAAATCACTCTCGTCCAAAAAAAAGTAAATCCCTGCATTTACTTAGCCGTGGAGGCAAAGAGAGCCGAGGAAATACTCAGGCAGCGTCGATGCACCTGGGAAGCGTGGCCTAGAGACCCCAGAAAAGGAAGAGGGTATGGAGTCTAAGGGTATCCTGGCGATCCTGAGCAAGGCGAGTGTTGATGGCCATCCCGCTCCATATTTCGCGCACCTGACATGATTCTCTCACATAGGATACACTTGCGAGAGAAATTTTGGATCGTGTTGACTCATCGCTGTATGGTGTCAAAGGTTGCGAAGTGGTAGCGTCAAAGTACGACCTCGTGTTCATCCTCAAGAAGGTTCTGACAGTCATATTGATCTACATTCGACGCAGTGATCGTTCAGGATTTTCTTTTTCGGTATAGCGTCGCTGACAAGTCGGATCGTGTGTAGCAGAACGAGAGCAACGATGCCAGTTTCCTGCAGAAGCGGAACCGTGCTATCGAGGCGAGCTTGCGGACAGTGGGCGACTCGGATGCCGTCGAGCAACAGCTACGAAGGGATGGATGGTCAGTGTGTTACTATGTGCTTGTGGATCTTGCTGAACATACATCCGCCCTGTCGCGCTGCGTCCTTCGATGCATATGATGGTGTACGCCGCGAGCATCCTCCAGGGGTTGTTCTACGTACGTCAAGTGAGAGAGTCCATGGCGTGCTGGCATTCTCCCGTTCCGACAACGGAGATGGAGCGGCACAACCGATGAGCGGTCCAGGCAGGCATGCGGATCACACGAGCGACGGTTTAAGAGGTTGACCGTGATGACGACGTCCAGGGTTTACGTTGTGGGCTCTGAGCGACATATCCACACGCGTGGACCTCGCTCGGCTGTGTGATCTCAACATGGATAAACGGCTCTAAGTCGATATACCTCGACCAGTTCCTGGGGGAGAATGTCGAGCTTGCGGAGGCGAAACGTGCACAAAGACAGGAAATATTTGAGGGGGTGCAGCGGCTCGTATTGCACAAGAAAACGTTGGCACATTTCGATGTAAGTCGTCGGCTTACAAAGAGATTCAAGTATTCTAATCGTCAAGTGGGGTAAGGACACGTTGAAGGACTTGCGGTCTACTGTCTTCTACTTTGAAAGCGTGACCGATGCTGAGGATGACCCGGAGCGTGGCGCTTCGATTCAGGCAAGCACCGATGCTACCCTGGATGGATGATATCAAGGTACCGATTCTTTTCCCTCGGTTTGCTATTTCGTTTTTGGTTGACGGTAACCTTTGTCCACCAGGATGACGTGAAAGCGGCCAACAGAGAGTTTGTATCGCAGCTCCCGCCGGAGCTCGTTGGATATATTGCGATTGACGAGGAAGACGTTTCGTTCCCGAGCTTCATCTCGTCAGGTGTTGTGAAGAAGGGTGGTGCGTGATAGGGGATGGACGTGTTGTGAGGTGTACGTATACGAGTGTGATGGATTGCTGTGCTAAGTTAAAGTAGCTACCTTCCTAGATGTTTGTTTTGGGGGTGTTGATCCAACATTCCGATATGCCCAATATTATTTACTCTGAAGTGAAGGGAGATTATGCAAGGATGGGATTGCTCGCTTCGATACCGACTCGTCCTGCTGGGAAAGTACTAGCTAGAAGTTTACGATTAGATGAACCGAAATAGAAGGGTTCGGATCGATCCCGGTTCCAGTGCACCTGCAGAGCTCCCACAGCAAGGCCGCGAGTTGTCTTTCGTCTTTTCGCTTCTCGCTGCCACAGTCATGGACGGGATATCCGGCGCTGCAGCCGTCATAGGACTAGTCCAAGCCGCGACACAAGTTACCACCGCCCTCGCTCGATACGTGTCTCGTGTCAAAGAAGCAGAATCTTCTCGTGCAAAGCTCCTCGATCAAATCAAGTTGATATCTACTGCGGAGGCAGCGATTTCAAGCATTGTACAGAATTCGCCCCGCTCTGCCCACACACCGGAGCTGCAGGCCCTAATAGACGATTGGTTTAGAGACGATGGTCCTCCAACGAAGTGCAAGCGAGAGCTGGAAGAGTTGTCGCGTTGGCTTGAAAAGGAAACCGAAAGCAACAAGCACAGGAGGTGGGCAAAGAAGATTGGTTGGCCGATGAAAGAAGACAAGATACAGGCAACAATACAAGCATTCGAAGGATGCGTACCTTATTTTCGTGACGTGTTGTCGATCAAGACGTTGTGAGTATTCAAGTGTTTATGAACGTGACAGCTCTGATGGTATGATAAGTGATCTCGTCGAAAGCATGGCTACGAGGTTCAAGAATACTGAGCTTGCTGCTGCAAAATGTGAGTACTTGTACAATTTTCATCAAAAGTATCCCCAAAGATGGGATGAAACTCACGTTTCGCGTAGCCGAGCTACTATTATGGTTGGATGGGTTCGACTGTACAAATAAACATGATTCCACCCTCCGTGAGCGACAGCAAATGACGGGTGACTGGTTGTTGAAGGAAGAATTGTATATTGACTGGCGCAAGGGTCCGACAAAGTTCATTTGGTTGCATGGCAAGGGTATGTAGTACTTTACTATTGGGAAAAATGTGACGTTTGACTGCTTACACAGCGGGCGCTGGGAAATCTGTTTTAGCGTATGGGGCTACTACATGCTTTCACATGCCACTCACTCACGTCTTGCAGGTCCGCGGTCATCGATGACATTTCGAACGGACTAGCGGACAATGAGACACTGGCGTATTTCTACTGCGATTTTCGAAACATGCGCTGTACGAGTGCCATGGAAGTTCTACGCTCAGTGACTAAGCAGCTACTATGGAACTCGAACAAAGATTGGTTATCTTCGTTCTCCGATCTGACCTCACGCAAAGCGCGGGGTGCTGGACCCCCTACCGATTTGGGTACACTATTCGGCCTTTTAAAGCGTGCTGCAGAGCTATACGAGAGGCCAATCGTCGTGGTCGATGCACTGGACGAGTGCGAAGACCTGCCAAATTTGCTCGATGAATTGGCGAAACTGGCACATGGACATTGCCGTTTGTTTGTGACGAGCCGAACGATCCATAGTATCAAAGTCGCTTTCACAAGTTTTCCTTCGATCACCCTGGATTATCGGATCGACGAAATGCAGAATGACATGCACTTCCATATCAAGGCAGAGCTTGAATCACGATCTCGGCTAAAAATTCTCATACAGGGCCTCAAGGATGAGATCCAGGGTGTGTTGATGGAAAACGCTGACGGCATGTATGTTCCGCCATCTCTAGATTCATTAATTATCTTGAACTGACTGTCGACCCTGTGTAGGTTCCGGTGGGTGCAGTGCCAGTTGGACCGACTCAACGAGTGCTATTCCCTCGGCGATGTTCGGGAGGTGCTAGACACGCTCCCTGCCACACTCTACGAGACTTACGACCAGATGTTGCGCGCGATCGACAAGAAGCCGTTTGGTTCCCGTAGGGCCCGCAAAGCCCTCACATGGCTTGTTACAGCATTGGTGCCTTTGACACTCTCGCAACTTGCGGATGCGATGTCGATCAGCTGCGATGAGCCGGAACGGGATTCTGTCAACGCGCCTATGCACGAGAGTGTCATACTGGATATCCTTGGCAGCTTTGTCACTGTTATCTTTGACAAAATCATACTGTCGCATTACAGCGTAAAGGTATGTCCTAGAGTAGTGGGAAGATTTGGGAGTAACGTTTCTTGGTAGGAGTACTTGACTTCGGATACCATCGCGCACAGCACCTACTTCGTTCATCTACCGACCGCATCACTGGAGCTTGCTACAGTTTCTATTTTCTCCCTCATCCTCTTCAGTGATAAATTCGAGACTACTGTGGAAGATGGGCAGGACCCTCTGTATTTGTATTTGTATGCGGATGATCATGGTCTTCGACACCTCGCGGACTGCCCCTCCGACCACAACGAGTCTCTGGTGAAACATCTGTTGACCCTCCAAAGCCACATCTCCACACACCGTCCCATATATGAACGTCGTCGGTGGCTTAACGGATGGATGCTGGTTACGCCGCAGCCGGCACTCTATATGATCATTCACTTCGGGCGCCTAGCTTTATTGCGTCACTATCTCGATTCCCAACCTGTTCGAACCACAGCGGCAGATAATCCCCTCGTTTTTGCTGCGCTATACAGCAGTATCCCTCGTGTCCAACTTCTCCTTGACAGTGGCTTTGATGTCAATCTCGAAGGCCCCGTTCACGCCGATGAGAATGTACGCAAGATGACGCCTCTGATAGCGGCCGCACTAAATCGCACACCCGAAAACCGGGAAAGCCTTGTCAAGCTTTTATTGAAACATGGGTGTGTCGTTTCGAGGGATGCCATTCATTCCATTTTTTTACACGACTTGCGTACCCCTTTCCAACCCACTGTTATCCGCATCCTTCTTGAACATGGTGCAGATCCCCAGTGGTTGGGCACGCAAAGAACGTCGTGCTTGCATCTAGCTCTGAAGCGGGGGGCGTCTTCCGACAACAAACTCGAGATTGCTCGGGCACTGGTTGCTGCTGGATGCGATCCCGCGGCGGTAGATGACCGTGGTGATTCACCTTTCCAATTTATCATCGAGTCGCTTTCGATCGAGTTAGTCCGGTGGCTGCTAGGACGTGGCTTCCAGCTACCCTCAGATGCGATCCTCTATGCGGCGTCTAGTTTCTATCTTGGCCCTCAGGGCCGAAGGTTGCTCCCCATGCTGGAGTTTCTCCTTGCACGTGGCGCATTTGCTGGCGCACAGGATGTTCGCGGGTGCAACGCGCTTCACCACCTTTCCCGCAAAATACCTCTTTTCGACGCCGAGTCAATAGAAAGTGTAGTCCGGCTGTTAGTCGAGCATGGGTGCGATATTAACTGCCGCAACGACGCGGGAGAAACACCGTTGCATCTAGCTGCCGCTTTTTCCGAATTCAAATTGCATATCCTGCACCCCTTTCTTGCTCAAGGTGCTGAGCTGCCCGTAGACATCGTGAATTATGCAGTACAGGGCTTTCAGAACTCTCTCGCAATGCTAGCCCAGGAACAACGCGCAATTGCGACACTCTCCTTCTTAGTCAAGAAGTTGGGCGCGAGTTGTCGATTGAAGACTATAATCGGAGGCGACAATGCACTGCATTGCTTGCTTAAACACCACACGCTTCTCGGACAAGAAGTTGCGTTCCACCTAGCGTCGTTTCTCTTGGAGAACGGATGCGATGCATATACCCCAAACTCGTCAGGACAAACACCGTTGCATCTTGCCATTGAGAATGACCATTTCCTCGTCGCTCGGAGTATTTTGGCGCAGAACACCGAGGCACACGCCATCGATCACACCAAATCATACCATCATGATTCAGAGGGGAATTACGTTCTCCATCGTCTCTGTCATCGGCAGCAGTGGTATGGTCATCTCGAGGACAAAGTGGAGCTGTTACGAGAAGCAGGATACAATTTTGCGAAGGTCATCAATACGCGGAATAATAACGGATTCACTCCGCTTTGCATCACCCTCACGCACGGCAGAGCCATGGCTGAGCCTGCGGACGTCACATGTCTGCTCAATCTCGGGGCCAGCTTCTACCACGTCAATTATCTCCATCTGGAAGACCTTGAGTGGGCTTCAAACCTGCCATGGTATCATGATGCCACCGACGCTCAGCAACGCTGTCTCTCCCGATCTAAAGTTACCTTTGATGATGTCATTCTGGTCCACCACCTCCTCCGAGTGGATTATCAAGGCAGCCCACTCTCCTCTGCTGTCGCCAGATCCATCTTGGATATGGCAGAGTATTGGGCTTGCATGAAGGTCACCAGGAATAATGTGCGGTACACAAGTCATAGCGGCGAGCATATTGTATTTCCTATGGTTCCAGGAAATGGTGAATGCTGGATACCTCGCCGACTCGTTTTTTTCTGCAAAGCTGGTGACTTTGTACCCCGTGAGTACGTACTACTTGCTTCCTGCAGTGATTGACACACCGCTCGAAGGTACTCAAGACGACCGTGCCACGATTCAGGTGCGCATTAGACGGACAGGTGCTGTGTTCACTGTTCCGATCCATCTGTATCCCCAACTGGATCGAAATGCCCTTGATCTGCCAAGGGCTTGTTTTGGTGTGTGGGACGAGTTCACCCCTGCCGTACAGGTGGGCGGGAGACAGCGACTGATGGTTGAGGAGTTGATCCCTGACGACGTATTGAGCGTGGAATTTATCGACACCAACAACGACTACTTCACACTCGAATTTTTCCACTTCGAGGCATACTACACGTTGAAACCCCTATCTTGAAAGTAGCTTGGACCACGGAAAGCTGTCCAGACTGCTTGCTGGTCGTCACCTCGATGTTCGTTATGTACGCTTTCTGCATTCAAAATTGAAACGGAACGTGCACGTGTATGATAAGAGTCGGGCATTCGGAATATGAGATAGAGTAGGGCTATGAATAACATACAGTCATTTCGAAGTTCTTGCAAAAGGGTTAACTTCAAGGAGACCGAATGAGTTGAAGTTCCTTCGGCTGAACAACTTGACACGGTGGACCGTCATTCCAGGGTGATATGATCTTGTGTCAAAACACATTAGCTGGTGCATATGAACGATAGATCACGGGGGTAATTTGTGGGGAAGTATTTGGGGTTCGTGAATCCGATTATTTGCTGAGTTTGTGCGAGCGAGTGGGGACTAGGAGTCCGTCAGTCCGACTTGAGCGTCGTTCAAACGCCGCTGTTATCCCTCCACCAGCCGACAACTGCTTCCAGATCACTCTCGTCCAAAAAAAAACAAATCCCTGTCATGAGCTCGTGAGCCACTGGATGCAACATGAGATCTTTTTTTCAGATTTCTCCATGCGCTTGAATTACAGAGGCAGCAAAGGCACATTTCATCTCTGAGTGTCCGTTGACTTTCGCTCTTACCTCCCTCCCTTGTCGCAATATGCGATCAATGCAGAAAAAGCAAGTGCAAGTGCGTGCAAGAGTTGCATTATGCTTGGTACACGTGAGTCAATCGTGTTTCCCGTTGCTTTTCGTGATCCCTGACGATGTCTCAACGCAAATCGGAACTGGCCCTCGTGGACCGGCACTCGTTTCACTTGATCCTCGCTATCATTCCCCGTGCCTTCTATTCAATCCCTGTGAATCTCACGTCGCCCATACTATCACATCCTTGATACCCCTCCACGGATATGGTCACCCCTGTGACTTGCTTCTCGGTCATCTCAACGTACGTTCTACATACTTTGGATACATGTATCTTATCATTGCCTCGGTCCCTGGCCAACTCGTTCCGATGCTTCCCAACTCCTGGTTGCATCCACATTCCCTCCATCATACAACGTCCGGCTTATCATCTATCGTCTGATTCATCATGTCTCCCATAATCCTTTGCTCTTCCCTTCCAGGCTCACGTGTTTTTGTCGAAACTGCCTTGTTCCGTCCATGCATCGCGTAACCCAATTCTCCGCATTTATTCCCATTTTCCGCCCTTATGTTTCTGACATCTAAGCATGCACTTTCTCGGGTCCTTCCCGGAAGGATGAACCTCCCGAGGGGTGCATTGATGCGATCGAAGCCCGGTCGTACCGAACAGAAGCCCTCCTCGACATTCTCTTAGCTGTGGAGGTAAAGAAAGCCGAGGGTTTAGACAGCGGCGTGCCCTGGAGACCCCATAAAAGGAAGAGAGTCCGGAGGGTATCCTGGCGATCCTGAGAAAGGCAAGTGTTGATGGCCATCCCGCTCCATATTTCACGCCCTTGACATGATTCGACCTCTCACACATAGGACACACCTGCGAGAGAAATTTGGAATCATGTTGATTCATCGCCATGTGGTGCCAAAAGCCGCAAAGGTGGCAACGTCAAAGTACGACCTCACGTCCATGCAGCATGCTCAAGAAGGTTCTTGGAGTGGCGTTGATCTCCATTCGACGCAGTAGGTGTTTGATCTTTTTTTTTTTGGGTATGGCATCGCTGAGAATTTGTATTTTGTGTGTAGAAGAACGAGATCGACGATGCGAGCTTCCTGCAAAACTTGAACCGTGCTATCGGGGCAAGCTTGGAGACGATGGGCGACTTGGATGCCGTCGAGCAACAGCTACGAAAGGATGGATGGTCGGTGTGTTACCGTATGCCTGTGGATCTTACTAAACGTACATCAGCCCTGTCGTGCCACGTCCTTCGATGCGTATGATGGTATACGCTGCGAGCATCCTCCAGGGGTTGTTCTACGTACCTCAAGTGAGAGAACGGCATGGCGCGCTGGTGTCCTCCCGTTCTAACAAACGAGGACGTAGTAGCACCATCGATGAGCGGCCCATGTATGCATATGGGTCACACGAGCGACGGCTCAAGAGGTTGATGGTGACGACGACGTCCAGAGTTTACATTGTGGGCTGTGAGCGAGATATTCACACGCATGGATCTCGCTCGGCTGTGTGATCTCAACGTGGATAAGCAGCTCTCTGCGTTCAGTATCGAGCCTTGGGATCGGCCTACTCAACCCACTAGGAGAACCCTCCCAAAGCGCGTGCCTTGGGCCATGGTTGGACAGACAATGGCTGACAGAGTCGCTCAGAGTTCTTCGCTAGGCTATCAGCTACCCTTGAGAAAGCCTTTATAGATCAGTTTGCTCGCAGTGGACAACCTCTTCCAAAGTGATCCCTTGCCGCTTTGTGCACCGAAAGGGTTCTGAAATTTGCTCTTTTAGACCACGGCTGCTGCACTTTCAGTATGGTAGTGATGTTAGCGAACCCGGGGAACTTCTTCAAGAAACTCCCATTGTCCCGATCGACGTCAACGGTGGGGAGTCAAACGATCTCATCGGACGGCTTTTTGCACAGCTATCGAGACCTTGGTCGGCGCCAGGCAAGCAAAGTGTTGTATTCGAGCTCACTGAATTCGTCGCTTCCGAGCTCGTTCGCTTGTCTGCGCCAGTGGGGGCGGGTTAGGCAGGCTCGTGTTGCACAAGAAAACGTTAGCACATTTCGATGTAAGCCGTCAGCCTACGATCAGGTCCAAGTGTTCTGATCGTCAGGTTAAGGACACGTTAAAGGTCCTGCGGTCTACCGTTTTCTACTTTGAAGACGTGGCCGATGCCGAGGATGACCCGGAGCGTGGTGCTTCGATTTAGGCAACGACACGGAAACAGAAGGGTATTCTAAGTACGATTGAAGAGGGGATCAAGGGTTCGCGCTCTTTTTACTTCAATGCTCTGCATCGGTGACGACGATGTTGTCCACAGCTAGAGAGGAGAAGACGCACTGCGCATTCGGGCCGAGACGTTCGACTGCGAGGAGTTACAACCATACAGGGCATGTTCAAATTCGTGGTCTCTCACGACATGATATGTTAATCGTGTCTTTGCTTCAGTATGATCTGCTTCATGCACGATAAGTATTGCTGGTGGAAGAATGCAGACTCGTTGATCCAAAAGGTGATTGAAGCTTTCCGAGCGGTCGATGCAAACGACCGACAGTGACACCTTTTCCAGGTGCCTGACGAGGTCGTCCTCAACGACCAAGCAGGCCTTCATCTCGGCGCTGGGCCGTGCCTGCTGTTTTACTCGCGAGCGATACCGGACAGCGATGGTCCAGTGCGAGTGTTACCCTGGATGGATGATATCAAGGTACCGACTCTCTCCGCCGGGTTTGGTGTTTCGTTTCGTTGATGATCGCCTCGTTCACGAGGACGACGTCAAGGCCAATAAAGAGTTTTTATCGTGGTTCCCGCCAGAGCTCGTTGGAGATATTGCGATCGACGAGGGAGTGGCTTCGTTCTCGAGCTTTGTCTCGTCAGATCCTGTCGTGGTAAAGAAGGGTGGTGAGGGGGACAGGGAGGACTCTGTCCTGAACCGTTGCGTACTAGTGTGATGGATTGTTGTGCCACTGCTACCTTCTCCTGCATGTCTTCCGTGGGAGCGTTGGTGTAACATCCCGACTTCCCCGTATTTATCTGAAATGCAGGTCGGAGAGTATGTGAGGACGTGATGATACCGAGTTCTACATGACTTCGGAGTGTAGGAGTCGTAGCAAATCACCTTCCCACACTCAGTTTCCATCTTTTCCACGTTCAGGCTGATAACTTAGTTGGTCACGAATTCTTTGGATCCCTTTCTGTTTATTTGCATTGCTGTAATCGGATCACATTTCCGACATGCAAGTTTCATGAAAAAAAAAAGCCTCTCTCCAGGTGCTCTCCAGGACAATTTAACCAGTCCGTGAAACCTGGGGACCCTCAATCTTCAGCGAGTTGCAGCAGCTGCAGGTAGACAATGTGTCTTCATTGGTTTTATCATAACATGCAGGTCATATATTCCAACAGCCATCGGAGAAAGCAGCCGGCATGAGCATCTTCACGATTGGACGAACCGAAATAGAATGGTTCGGATCGATCCCGGTTCCAGTGCACCTGCAGAGCTCCCACAGCGAGGCGGCGAGTGGTCTTTTGTCTCTTCGCTTCTCACTGTCGCAGTCACCATGGATGGGATATCCGGCGCTGCAGCCGTCATAGGACTAGTCCAAGCCGCGACACAAGTTACCACCGCCCTCGGTCGATACGTGTCTCGTGTCAAAGAAGCAGAATCCTCTCGTGCAAAGCTCCTCGATCAAATCAAGTTGATATCTACTGCGGAGACAGCGATTGCAAGCATTGTACAGAATTCGCCCCGCTCCGCCCATACACCGGAGCTACAGGCCCTAATAGACGATTGGTTTAGAGACGATGGTCCTCCAACGAAGTGCAAGCGAGAGCTAGAAGAGCTGTTACGTTGGCTTGAAAAGGAAACCGAAAACAACAAGCACAGGAGGTGGGCAAAGAGGATCGGTTGGCCGATGAAAGAAGACAAGATACAGGTAGCAATACGAGCATTCGAAGGATGCGTACCCTATTTTCGCGACGTATTGTCGATCAAGACGTTGTGAGTATTCAAGTGTTCATGAACGTAACAGCTCTAATCGGATCACCAGTAATCTCGTCGAAAGTATGGCTACGAGGTTCAAGAATACCGAGCTTGTTGCTGCGAAATGTGAGTACTTGTACAATTTTTATCAAAAGCATCGCCAAAGATGGGATGAAACTCATGTTTCGCGTAGCCGAGCTACTATTATGGTTGGATGGGTTCGACTGTACAAACAAGCATGATTCTACCCTCTGCGAGCGGCAGCAGACGACGGGTGACTGGTTGTTGAAGGAAGAATTGTATATTGACTGGCGCAAGGGATCGACAGAGTTCATTTGGTTGCATGGCAAGGGTGTGTAGTACTTTACTACTGGAAAAATGCAACATCTGACTGCTTACACAGCGGGCGCTGGGAAATCTGTCTTGGCGTATGTGGCTACTAGATGGGTTCACATACCACTCGCTCACGTATTGCAGATCTGCGGTCATTGATGACCTTTCGAACGGACTAGCGGACGATGAGACACTGGCGTATTTCTACTGCGACTTTCGAAACATTCGCTGTACAAGTGCCATGGAAGTTCTACGCTCAGTGACTAAGCAGCTACTATGGAACTCGAAGAGAGATTGGTTATCTTCGTTCTCTGATCTAACCTCACGCAAAGCGCGAGGTGCTGGGCCGCCTACCGATTTGCGCACACTATTCGACCTCCTGAAGCGTGCTGCAGAGCTGCACGAGAGGCCAATTGTCGTGGTCGATGCACTGGACGAGTGCGAGGACCTGCCAAATCTGCTTGATGAATTGGCGAAACTGGTATACGGACATTGCCGTTTGTTTGTGACGAGCCGGACGATCCATAGTATCCAAGTCGCTTTCACGGATTTACCTTCGATAACCCTGGATCATCGGGTCGACGAAATGCAGAATGACATGCACTTCCATATCAACGCAGAGCTTCAGTCACGATCTCGACTTAGAACTCTCATGCAGGATCTCAAGGATGAAATTCAAGGTGTGTTGATGAAGAAGGCTGACGGCATGTATGTTCTGCTATCTCTAGATCCACTAATTAACTTGAACTGACTGTCGACCCTGTGTAGGTTCCGGTGGGTGCAATGCCAGTTGGACCGACTCAACGAGTGCTACTCCCTCGGAGATGTTCGGGAGGTGTTAGACACGCTGCCTGCCACACTCTACGAGACTTACGACCAGATGTTACGCGCGATCGACAAGAAGCCGTTCGCGTCCCGTAGAGCCCGCAGAGCCCTCACATGGCTTGTTACAGCGTTGGAGCCTCTGACGCTCTCGCAACTTGCAGAGGCGATGTCGATCAATCACGATAAGCCGGAACGGGATTCTATCAACGCGCCAATGCACGGGACTGTCATACTGGATATCCTCGGCAGCCTTGTCACCGTCGACGATCATAAAGTCACACTTTCGCACTACAGTGTAAAGGTATGTCCGATAGCAGTTGACAATTTTTTCAGAGTAACATTCCTTGGTAGGAGTACTTGGCTTCGGAAACCATCGCGCACAGCACCTACTTCGTGCATCGACCGACCGCATCACTGGAGCTTGCTACAGTTTCGATTTTCTCCCTCATGTTCTTCAGTGAGAATCCCGAAGTCCCTCTGATAGATGGGAATTACCCTCTGTATTTGTACGCGACGAATTGTGGTTTTCGGCACCTCGCGGACTGCCCCTCCGACCACAACGAGTCTCTTGTGGAACATCTGTTGACCCTCGAAAACCACATCTCCACACATCGTCTCATCTATGAACGTGATTGGTGGTTTGGCGGATGGATGCCGGTAACGCCGCAGCTAGCACTCTACATCATTGTTCGGTTTGGGCACCTGGCTTTGTTACGTCACTATCTCGATTGCCGCCCTGTTCGAACCACGGACGAGTACAATCCTCTCATTGTTGCTGCGCTATATAGCGATATCCCTCGTGTCCAACTTCTCCTTGACAAGGGCTTGGATGTCAATCTTGAAGGCCCCGTCTACGCCAATCAGTGTGTACGCAAGATGACGCCTCTGACGGCGGCCGCACGAAATGACACGCCCGAAAACCAGGAAAGCCTTGTCCAGCTTCTATTGAAAAATGGGTGTGCCGTTTCGAGGGATATCTTTCAATCCATTTTCTTATGCGACTTGGGTGCTCCTTGTAAACCTGCTGTTGTCCGCATTTTTCTCGACCATGGTGCAGATCCCCAGTGGTTGAGCACTGGAAGAGAGTCATGCTTGCGTCTAGCTTTAGCATCAACGGGATCCTGCGACGACCAATTCGAGATTGCTCGGACACTGGTTGCCGCTGGATGCGATCCCACGGCGCTAAATGACCGTGGTGATTCACCTTTCCAACTTGCCATCCAGTCGCTTTCAACCAAGTTAGTCGAGTGGCTGCTTCGACAAGGCCTCCAGTTACCCTCAGACGCAATCCTCCTTGCAGCTTCGAGCTTCATTCCTGACTATGACCGAAGGCTGCTCCCTATGCTGGAGTTTCTCCTTGCAAACGGCGCTACCGCTGGCGCACAGGACGTTCGCGGGTGCAACGCGCTTCACCACTTCACCCTCCAAATGCATCTCTACAACGACGAGTTAATGGAGAGTGTAGTCCGGCTGTTAGTTGAGCATGGGTGCGATATCAACTGCTGTAACGACGAGGGAGAAACACCGTTGCATCTGGCTGCCGCTTCTTCTGCGTTCAAATTGGATATCCTGGACCTCTTTCTTGCTCAAGGTGCTGAGCTGCCCATAGACATTGTCAACTATGTAGTGCAGGGCCTTTGGCCCTTCCCGGGGCCAGGCCAGGCAGAACACGCAATCATTACACTCTCCGTCTTACTCAAGAAGTTGGGCACAAGCTGTCGATTGCAAACTGTTGGCGGCGACAATGCATTACATTGCCTACTGAAATACAAGTCTAAACTGGAAGACATCTCGGAGGTAGCTTCGTTGCTCATGGAAAACGGTTGCGATGTACATGCCCCCGCTTCGTCAGGAGAAACACCATTGCAACTTGCGATCGAGAATGGGTATTTCTCCTTCGCTCGGAGTATTTTGGCACATGCCATCGATCACACCATACCATACCATGGAGATTCAGAGGGTAATGGCATCCTCCATCGTCTCTGTAGCAGGTGGAATGATCACCTTGAGGACAAAGTGAAGCTGTTACGAGAAGCAGGATACGATTTTGCGAAGGACATCAATAGGTCGAACAAACAGGGACTCACACCGCTTCGCATCGCCTTCATGCACGGTGGAACCATAGATGATCCTGCGATCGTCACATTTCTGCTCAATCTTGGGGCCAGCTTCTACCACGTCAATTACCTGCATCTAGAAAGCCTCGAGTGGGCTTCAAACCTGCCATGGTATCATGATGCCACCGATGCCCAAGGACGCTGTCTCTCCCAATCGAAAATTACCTTTGATCATGTCATTCTGGTCCATCGCCTTCTCCGAAGGGCCAATCAGGGCAGACTCTCCTCTGCTGTCGCCAGATCCATCTTGAACATGGCAGAGTATTGGGCTTGCATCAAGATCACCAGAAATAATGTTCGGTACACAACTCGGTATAGTGGCGAGCAGATTGCATTTCCTATGGTTCCCGGAAATGGTGAATGCTGGATACCGCGCCGACTCGTTTTTGCTTGCAAACCTGGTGATTTTGTACCCCGTGAGTACGTACTGCTTGCTTCCTCCAGTAATTAACACACCGCCCGAAGGTACCCGAGATGACTGTGCTAGGTTTCGGGTGCGCATCAGACGGACAGATGCTGTGTTCACCGTTCCAATCTATCTGTCTCCCCGACTGAATCGTCATAACCTTTGTCTGCCGCGGGTCAACTTTGATGTATGGGACGAGTTCACCCCCGCCCTACAGGAGAACGGAAGACAAAGACTGATGGTCGAGGAGTTGGTCCCCGGAGACACGCTGCGCCTGGAATTTATCTGGACCAACAACGACTACATTACACTCGAATTCTTCCAGATCGAGGTATACTATACGTTGAAGCCCCTTACTCGGGCAACTTCCGGAGACCTGCGAATGTAGCTTGGACCACTGGCACCACGGAAGCTGGTCAGACAGCTTGGTCGTCGTCACCCCGATGTTCGTTATGTACACTTATCTCGAGAAATTTACAAGCTGTGCACTACCATATAAGGAAATTGTCACGTGACCACCTGCACGCCGTCCTTGCACGCAGGGACCTATGGCGGAAGATCTGCACAAATAATATATCGCGAATTTTTTACTTTGTCGCACCACAAATTCTAGCCCATCGCGAAATTTCGACCCACCGCACCAATTTATTTTGCCCTGTTGCACACCACTAGAAAGGCACCGTGGTTTTTTTAAAAATTTAGTAGGCATGGATAGGCTAATGCATGGGTATCAGATACCCACCAGGGTCATGGGTGTGGGTACCTCGTGGGTATGGGTGTGGGTCTGACCTTCTGATACCCACACACATACCCATACCCCAGTAG
>JBBPQN010000446.1:0-15986 GCA_038092575.1 Boletus subluridellus
AACGAGGAAACATGGGTCGTTCCCACTCTCCCCGCCATGTCCCCACCCTGGGACTCCTCACCATTGCCACCCCTGCTCGCCCCATCTCCCCCGCCCTCTCCGCCATCAGTCACCATCTCCCTGCTTCATCAGTGGCCCAATCCCCTCCCCGGCCTCATGTTCCTACCCCGCACCATCTCAGGTGCTATGAGTGCCACTCCACCAACCACTTCCAGGTCAACTGCCCGCAGTACATCTGCCCGTACTGCCACACAGCCACCCCTGGACACATCCAGGCTCGATGCCCTCGTCGAGTCTGTTCTCTCTGTGGAGAGGTCGGACACATCGCCGACAACTGTGTCTTCCATGACAACAAGTGGGTCAACTGGGACCATGACCCCACTGACTATGAGATCAACAAGGAAGACCAGTCCAGGCGAGACTGAGGAAGTGGAAGAACGGACCCAGCTGGAACTGGAGAATATAGAGGAAGAGTCGGAGTCTCTTCCATACGAAGGGGGTAATGTTATGGACTTCTTTCCTTTTTACTCTTCTAATTATGCTCTCACTCATTTGTCTTCTCATATGCGAGAGGGCTTCACCCTTATGGCGTTGACCATGCAATACGCCACCTTTACTGACGATCTTCTTGATACGGACGAATAATCTCCTTTAGGCAGTTCTCTTGTACTGCCTCGTATTCCCCTTTACCCAGATGGTCTGTGTGCACCTTTATTTAGTTGGTCTGTGTGCCATTCCGAGTAGTATAAATACTTCACCTTTGTACTCTAGTTCTGTATCTAGTTCTATGCAATCTACTGCTTAGAATCTGGTCATTCCACGAGTGATTAGTCCTAGTGATTAGTCATAGCGAGACCCCTAAGGCTTCTTAGTGTCTTTGCACTACACTTGAGTGTGCACTTCAACTAGGTTCTATGCATCAGCATAACATATTGCATCCAGATGTCAGCTGGCTCATGTGCATGGCAACAGCGTGTTGGTCCTTGAAACTGCCTCTCCCACAGCTTGGACAGCACAGCATGATGAGAGCTAGAAAGGATAGCACAAAGACCTTACCAACTTCAGGGTTGTAGCTGATCTTTAATTGGAGTCACTTATGCTCGCTTGGAGATTCAGATGCATGCTAGTACTGAAGGGCCATTGGTCAATATATTCAGATGCAACTGGTGGGCACAATGCAACTTGCCAAGGGTGTGTTTAGATATTGACAAGTCAGAGCAAAGAGGAAGATGAGTAATGTTTAGGTAACTCTACCTCCAGCCATTTGAGAGCTTGTGATTGGAGGATAGCTAGGAAAAATGGAATAATCAATCCAAAATAGGGTTCAATGGTTACCCTCAAAATGGCCTTGCAGGTTGCAGGTTTTTCACTCTGCTGATATTCTGGCATGGTGAGAACAAACATTATATATGTAACTTTGTTACTTAAACTGTGAATTGAGTCAGACTGCTTGCTCGCCATCCCATATATACCTGATGCCAGAAGCCACTCTCCATCCAAGCAGTCTATTTTCTCATAGGCTGATGCCAAAACTTTCAACCAGTTGCTTGCACCATTTCAACCCCACAGAGGTTGATGCTTTGGCCGAACTATGCAGCAGGCTGGGACTGTCAGCCTGCCATACAGAGGTAAGTCACCACCATTGATCTCCATCCTAACAAGTCTGATGCAATCCAGGCGTTTAGCATGATTTAATGGATCCAATTGATGATGAAGCTGTCCTCATCCTTAACGTTGCTCACACCCGCTGCGAAGTTTTCCATGCCAAGCAAGTGCTTGCCACATGCCTCGCACATGAGCATGAATCAATAGCAAAGTTTTATAAGTATAAAGCAAATAGCAGGGAGGGGAAAGCACATGCCATGGATATGAATGTCAGCTCAATGTGCGCATTAATGAAATGGTGCGGAATGGTTGTTGATTTTGCTGTTCCAACCAACACTAGCCAGAATCCCTCTCCTGAATATGGCCTGTGCAGTGCATTGGTATTTTGTACATTTTGTGTCCAGCTCAGTGTCTTAGAGTTCCATTACTACACTAGGTGCAATCTTTCAAGTTGAGCATATCAAGAGTTCAAGTCCAGGTTAGTTCAACCTCTCTATTCAGCTTGATTGAAGTGAACAAAATGTCAATATTGTAATTAACTGATCATATTGTCCTACTCACACATGTCCCTTTCTCTTTGTACATGTACAACTCGAATTATGTGATCTCTCACATTGTAAACTTTGTTAGTATAACAATTTCAGACTTGACTTACAAATTCCTTTCCTTTGCCTTCCTTTCCTCAAGGTGCATGGAGTTAATATTGTATCGTGGGAAATGTCATATGATCCACCAATCTGAATCACCACAATGCAACATCTGTCCAACGAGCCAATGACACTGATGTTGACGCAAAGAAGACGAAACTGCCATGACTGTGATGTGAGGATGCAGCTGTTCGACACACCACCAGCACCACCGCCTTAATGATGACAACACAGTGGTGCCATCACCATCACCACAAAACCTCCTTGACACCCAATCACTGCCACCAACAACAGCATCACAATGATGGCATTGATGCAACAACAATGGCCCTTTTCTTGTTGCATGATGATGCAAACATACCTGAGCTGTTCAAGCAACACCTGGCTGTCTCTTATGCCCCCCACTCAGACAAAATGCCTACCAGGCAGTCGTCAATCCGGCATGGATGCAAGGTACATGCCTTGCCAACATCCTCTGCTAATCCAGTGTCAGCACATAGGACCTGCACAGACAGAGCAGGAGCTCATCATGGACATGACATGCGGTTGTGGCCAATCAGTTGGGCATGCCAGAGAATGTCGGCTGATCAAAGATGTGATGGGGTATGAAGTTGCATCAGTTCAACATTGGAAATAGAATGTACTGTCATTGTTGTACCATAATCACTAAATTCCATTTCATAAACTTGTTTTGGCCATGCTGATACTAGTGAAATTTTGACTTCTAGCTATGCCAGAGTCACTAGATGCTGCTATGAGTTGCTATGGCTCTGAGTGGAATTTTTATGGTGATCAAAAAAGCTGTGCTGGGAAGCTGCTCTGCTTTGGAATACTCTGGGCAGCTATGTACTACATTTAGGTTTTTGTAGTTTACTGATGCATACACTATGAAATGATGTAGTTTGACTGTGGAATTTGATGATGACAGGGGGTACTCAGGGCAGGCAAACAGGTGAGTGATAAAGTGGGCGCAGAGCTTTGACATGTCAAACACCTCCATGCAGCTGTTCAAATATGTCCACATGAAGCCGATGTCATTGACACACATGACTGTCTTGAGGTCAAGGGTGATGAGGAAGGGGGAAGTTTGATCTGTACAATGCATATGCTATGAAATGGAGTAGTTTGACCATGGAATTCAATGACAATGGGAGATACTCAGGTGAGTGATAAAGTGGGTGCAGAGCTTTGACATGTTGAACGCCTCCACATGGCTGTTCAAATATGTCCACGTGAAGCTGACACCATCAACACACATGACTGTCTTGAGGTTGAGGGTGATGAGGGAGGGGGGGGTTGATTTATGAAGGCCCAAGACCACTGGTGCTGGGTGAAATGACCCAAAGATTCCCAAGCAGTTGGAAACTGGGCCTCAAGTCACTGCAGGAGGATGAGGGCTGCAAATGTCATGGAGGGATGAAGTTTGATCTGTGCAATGCATACACTATGAAATGGGGTAGTTTGGCTATGGAATTTGATGATAATGAGAGGTACTTGGGGCAGGCAAACAGGTAAGTGATAAAGTGGGCACATAGCTCTGATGTCTGCTCACAGTCGTAAAATGGATTTTGCCTACTTGAAATGGGCTGCATTGAAGGTGATTTAAGCGTGGGTTGATTTATGAAGGCCTGAGACCACTGGTGCTGGGTGAAATGACCTGAAGATTCCTGAGCAGTTGGAAACCAGGTCTTGAGTCACAGCAGGAGGACAAGGGCTGCAAACATCACAGAGGGATGAAGTTTGATCCATGCAATGCATATGCTATGAAATGGGGTAGTTTGACTGGAATTCAATGATGACAGGAGGTACTTGGGGTAGGCAAACAGGTAAGTGATAAAGTGGGCACATAGCTTTGATGTCTGCTTATGGTTGTAAAATGGATTTTGCCTACTCAAAATGGGCTGTGTTGAAGGTGATTTAAGCGTTGTCATCACTGATAGTGCCCTGCATGTGTGAAAATGTGGAGAAGTTGGTGTGCAGCATGATGTATGAAATAAGGTATACAAGGGAGTGATGAGAGAGGGGGGATATTTGATGTACGAAAGCCTGGGACCACTGGGTGAACAGGTGAGTTGAAGATGAATGTGTGGTGGGTTGAACCAGTGCACAGCGCACACATTGGGTAGATGAGGGGGAGTCATGATGTGATCTCAAAAGCATGGTGGTTGGCATATTTGTTGACATAATATGCATGGAAAGTGTCATATGACTGATCAGGTTGAAGGTCGACCAGGACTTCTTGACCACCATATGTAGGAATAAGGTGGGCTGCATGATACATTGTGTCCAGATGTATGAGGGAGATATCAGGCTGATGGCATGAATTGAAGGCAGGATGAACTATCCACATGCCGGTGTCCTCATCATGTTACGGTTTTACCTGTAACAAGTAACTCCAACCTGAGACGCTACTCTTCAAGAGTCCTTGAAGACGACGACCGAGTCGAGGTCGGTGTCAAGAACGATGTCGACGCGAGAGAGAGAGAGCGAGGAAGCGAGTTTACAATGACCACCTGGTCAAAGGAACCGAATAGTCTACCAAGAGCTCTTGTTGAGCAGAGAACCCAGGGTATGAATGAGTAGATTCTGGTTAGAGATACATTCAAGCTCAGCTTGAACTTATATACTAATACAGGAGTTTAGGGCCGGTCTAACCAGATATAGTAAGAGAGATCTAGGGTAGGTCAAACCGTGTCCGAGACGCGTTGCGTTGCATATCACATGATGCGAGGAAGAAACCGGAACGGGTATAATAGGATCAAAGATCGGGTGATCTAGGATCGACGTGGCAATGCTCGGGTGAGATAGGATCACAAGGCAGTGTGTCGGAAGATCTAGGATCTATGAGGCGATGAGCCACAGCCCAACCATGAGGAGTCAGATCAGGGGATGATCCGGGGAAACTCCAGGGAGGATCCAGTCCTTGTGTAGCATGGAAACGCTACGTCCGGGGGAATGTCCAGTTGATAGGTGAGAACCCTTGGAGTCCTTGTGATGAAAGGGAACTCATCGTCCAATGGGTGAATGTCCAGTCAGAGTCAAGAGCCCATCCTAGGCGTAAGGCTGGGGATTGTCCATTAGAAAGGGGAGAATGGTAGCCACGAGTCGTGATCGTCGAATACGATCTGGTAATACAATGGGATAGACGAGAGGCAGAAGGAGAAAAGTTGTGGCGCCGCCAGGGCACATGGTCGTGGGGAAGTCACGGGTGACAGGAGTCACAAAACCGTAACACAATGCTCTAGAGCAAGCATGCGTACAGCACATCAACAATCTCTTCACCAAAGAGTACTTGCCAGCCCTTCATGATTGCTTATTCAGATGGAGCTCTGTTGACCTTCCTTCCTCAATGGAAAAAAGTATGTCCGCCATTCACTCAAGGCGGTTCATTGATTGAATTGGAGCTCTAGGACTTCACCTTGATGAGAGTATCTCTGCCGGGCGCACAAACAGTGGTTTGCCCTTTCTCTTCCCAGATCCAATGATCCAGTCCATGCCCACTCTTTTGCCCTGTTGAGAGCTCTCCACCGGCAATATCTCATTCCCTGGACAACTTTTGGCTGCTCATTCTTCTTTCATGACTGATATTTCTGACATTTCAAGCACATCCTCCAGAGTTCTCATTTCACCGCTCTCTGATGAATCCTTCTGTTCCTCCACCTGCTCTACAAATGCTCATCAGTCTCTCGACCTGTCCATCGTGTCTGACCACAGTGAACCTCCATTCTCTGTTTGCACCCCTCAAAATGTGACTATCAGGGACAAGTGGTGGGAGGACACTTCATTGTCGCTGACAATTGGGCTGCTCGCAGATGGTATCATGGTTACTCAGTCTGGCTGCATGTCAGGGCCCTCGAAATGCATCAGAAAATTTACAGTGCCCTTATCCCAAATCACTGATGATGAGAGCAACCATGCATCTCCCATTTCAATTAGCTCTGATTCCAGCCCTGGGACTCCCAAGATCTGTGACTACATATGTGCTCTCAAATCACCAACAATAGACAAACCACCTTGTAAAACTGAAAAGGCTGTGGTCCCTATTATGCCACGGACAAGGTACACTGCTAAGGCACAGCCAATCGGCCCTTCTATTCATCTGGTCTTAGTGTTCCTGGACACCACCAAACAGTTCACCATCATGACTGATGCCTATCTTACCACCTCAGGAGCTGTTCTCATGCAATCAGACTCCAATGGAGATCTTCACTCTTGCAGATACTTATCTTAGATGTTCTCCCCACCAAATATAACTATGATATCTTTGACCATGAACTTCTCATTGTCATTCATGGACTTGAAGATTGGCACCAATACCTCCTGGGCTCCTCTTTCCCTGTTAAGGTTCTTACAGATCACAAGAACCTCACAAACTTCAAGGAACCTCACAAACTTTCTCATTGACAAGCCAGGTGGCTTTTCTTTCTCCAGGATTTTGACCCCAAGTACACTGTGCTCCCTGGTACTCAGATGGCCCCTGCAGATGCCCTCTTCCATCAGGATGACATGGACACCTCCCTTGACAATGAGGATGTCCAACTTCTCCCTAATGCTGCTTTTGACCTGCAGATCTGTGCCATTGATACCACCCTTGATTCTCACATTCATGAGTCCCCCTCCACAAACCCCCTCATTTTTGATGCCCTCCACCACATGGAGACCAATGAACCCCTTTTTAACTGGTCTTATCCTTCAGACTGGACCTTCATGGATGGCCACCTTTATTTTAGAGGTCACCTATATGTCACTGAACCCACTTGCCATGACTTAGTCATCATGGCCCATTCCTCCCTTTCCAGTGGCCATGGTGGTCATCTCCACACCACTGTCCTCCTCACCCATGACTATTGGCAGCCCAGCCTCTCCTCCTTTGTCCACCAGTTTGTTGCTAGCTGTACCATTTGTCAATTCCACAAGGTTTTGACCCAGATATATTGGTGGAACTAAATATAGGGTCTCCAACAATACTGAGGAGCCACTTAAAATCCTTTTACAATGGGACCCCTGATTCCAATACCAATCACCTAAGTGCATCACACTCTTGTTCAGGTAAGAAGAAAATGGATTGTCCATTTTGGGATTCTGAGTAACTTTGCAAGATGGGAATGTATGATCAACTAAGTATGGGTCCTCCAGATCATATGAGGCAAGAGTCTCTATGATATATACTCAAAACAAACTAAATTTGTTCATCAGCAATTTAAACATCCTGAGCAGTGGACAGGATGAAGACATGGATAATGCATGCAAGTTGGATGGTGTGGTTATCATTCCTGGGCAATCTCCATGCCTTCTATCCAACCCCTGGCCTTGAGCTTCTGACTTGGCTGGTAGTACATATGCACTAATGACCAGCTCCAGGGGTGGAAGAGGCAGTAGTGGCTCAGGCAACATGTCTTGAAAACATAATGGCAACTGCTGAGCCATACAAGGCCAACATTGCACCAGAGGTAAGTCATCCTAGATGATTGTTAGAAAAGAGTGTGCATAGAATCAAACCAGCATATATAGCTGAGTGCAGCATTGTGTTCTTCACTAGTATTGGTGGAGGATTCCTAATGCTAAAACAAAGTAGAGTTGGGGCCCTACAGAAATATATCAGATGAACAATAGAAATTCCCTGGAAACATACCTGTTGAGTAATTTGCTTGCTAGCCTCAGCATTGTCTCCCTCATTGTGGCTGTTACTCCCAGCAATTGCATCTTGATTTGTGCTCACTGATCTTGAAAGAGACAGTCTGGCTCTTTTTGCTTGACAGGCCCCCTTCATCTTAGTGAGGGCACCAGATAATCTTTTTTTGCCCTTGCTACAGCTTTTCTCATGTCTGCTGAAACCTCCAAGGCTAGTGAATATGCAACTGCAAACACAGATCTTTGTGAAAATGGCATTGGACAGGTCAGTGATGGAAGAACATGTGTAATGTGTAGAATAGCCAGGGCACCCAAAATGGAATGTGATATGGTAGACACAGGAATGTATATTCATCCTTTGTGAAGGTCTCAAAGGGAAAATGCATATGTCCTGGCAGCAATGTGTTCATCATTGTGCCATTGCTAACTGGATTTTCAGAGCTTGCTGACATAGAGGAAGCTGTGCTTGCAACCCTTCAAAGCTTCCTATCATCTATATTGGCCTTTGATGGCACAAAAGAGCTGACTGAGATACATAGCAAAGCTCTATATTGACTACAGCACTATGTTTACCACACCACACAATTCTCTCACAGGACCAACCAAGGTGATTTCAAAATGAATGTTGGCCAATGTGTAGCTTCCTGTGTTGTATAAGCTTTGGCTGAACATGGGCAAGATGCAGACAAAGGTATGCAGTATCATTGCAAGTTTTAGTCATGAGATGATGATGAGACAATATATTAGGAGAACATCAATAATATGATTGGATACTTTGTGCTACTCAAAAACTTGAAGACACTCCATGCCACTCCTCAACCAGAAGTTCTAAACAACTTGCAGCCATTGTTCAAGGTGTTCATGGAAGCATTGGATGTGAAGATGGTGTTTGTTGCGAGTAGTCTCGAGCAAACACTGGCAGGGACTCAATGTGGGCTACACCAAACCAAAGACAAAAGAGTAGAGGAGAAGAGAGAGTAGAGACAAGGCAGTCTTCCTTAATACACTCGCAGGAACATAGGCCACAAGGTACAAATGGATTAGACTGGGGAGTCCAGTTGACTACAGCTAGTTTATATAAGTTACATGAGGGTGCACAGACCATAGGGTCCATGGGAAAGACTACTTGATATAGATAGATGAGCGAAGTCATCATGACAAAAAGAAGATGATGATGGGAAAGAAAGAACGGAAATTAATAAGGCGTGTGTGCAACATGTTTGTCTAGACCATAGGTCATGTGAGTTTCCCATGGTCACATGCACATCACATGACTTTGAAGTCTGAAAGATGTAAAGTATGTGCACAAATGCACTAAGTTAAAAAGTTTGAAAATATTGTATATTATAACAGTATTTGATTTTACTGAGGTTAGTGCTCTTTTTTTTTTTGTTCTGATGGCTTTTGAAGAATCATGCAAAGTTGAACCTGGATTTCTGAGCAGGGCAAGCCTCATGTAATATCAGCCTTTACAGAACTTGTTGTGAAACCCAATGACAATGCATTTAGAACTCCATTCCAATATATGCATGACTGCCAGTGGACATTTGGAGATGAAAAAGGTGTGTCATAGGTTCAGGATTGATGACAGTTTTGAAGATGATGTGTCCATTTTTTTGCTTTTACTCTATCATAGTGATAGATGAGAGAAGGACTATCTTCTGTCATGTATATACTACCCTGCTTGACTACTTCAAAGTATGTTGTATGAGCATATGGCTATGGTTGCACTGATTGTCTGACTGATTATCCACAGGGGCTGATGAATCTATACAGTCTATGCTGTTATACCCTCTCACAGAGATATTGGAATGTTTCAGTTTCTCTTCCTCATCAAAAACTACTCTGACATACTTTGCATTGTGGTCAGGGATCATGGCAGAGTTGACAAAGTCCCTTGAAACCAACAACAGAGGTACAGCTCATTTGATGAATTGTCCTCATCTTTAGTTCAAATTTCCTTCTCTCTCTCTCTTTTTTCTTTTTAATTTTCTGGTGTGAAGACAAGTTATCTGCCCTCATTCCACACATACTGGCCCAAGTATCCATTGCTGTGTGCTTGCCCATTCCTTCATCATCCCCAGTGATCACCACTTCCTCAGAGACACAAGAGCCAAACATGCCACAATGACACTTAGCATCCTGTATTCTTTCCATGGTTGTGCTTTTTCACAGAGTTTAATAGCTGTACAAATTAATTTCTATTGTCTATTTGGCTTTGTGGACATTTGGCATAGGAAGCCAACACTGGAAGACCTTGTCAAGTAAAGTGATAGTAGACATACATACATGCAAAGCACTAATCTCACAGTAAACTACATAAGTAAAACAACACTGCTTATTGTTGTACTATGTAAGCACATCTCTGCAAGCCTTTGATATACCATGTTCACTTGAATTTCTTTGATGACCAGCTCAATACCAGTTGTCAGTTTGAAAGGACAATTGACATATGTAGTTTTGGTGCTTATGACATGGATAATGGTAGCTCACAATATCCAGTATCATGGTCAAGTGACAAAAGCCCATGCTTGTTTACATTATATGTATCTCACATGTGGGGGGAAATTGGGGCCATGATCTATACATGTAGCAGCAAACCAAGGTTGTTTCTTTGCCATCAACAATGCCCTTGATAGTGATTTACATACATAGCTTGCATTTCTGACCTCATCATCTGACATCCAATTTGAGGCTCATCTACCTTACATTCAAGAGGGAAAAGGTACTGCAAATTCAACAAGCTGTGACATTCAGCCTATACCATGAGATCAAGTTAGTATAGTAAATAAAAACCATGTCACTTCATTACTTACACACAGGATGGTGCAAGATTACATCCATAACAAGTTTCACCTTTTCCTCTTTGTTATTGGCAGTGGAATATTGACCAAGAATCTCCTCAAGGTCCTTGGATACCTGGGCAGATATTCCAGATGCTTTATACTTTTGTACTGCCAAGTCAAAGGGGTCTTCAGAATTGTTTTGAACAAGAGTGAAGGAATACTGAAGAAGCAGTATAAGATCTATTAACAGAGATGTGAAAGTTATCAAAACCCAAAATTGATTGGCTTGCCAATGCCATCTTGAAGGACCCCCTTCTGTGATTTGGCTGTCTTCTCAGTCTAAAATATATATAGAATTGGTATAATAGACATGTGTGCATGAATACACATGCCATGGATATTGCTTTGTTTTTTGGAAGAGAAACCTAAGCAATATGAGACTATTTTAGCAAATACATGGAATAATAAAATTATAAAACATTTACTGGGTGAGACTGAGGTTGGGTGACAATCTGAACAACATTGCTAAGCTATAATGTACATGTATGAATATTCAGGGTAAAAACTGACTGTCTGTTTGGATTATGAATAGGAATATTATTATTATTATGTGGATATCTTACTGTCTGATGTCAACAAAGCATAAGTGTAAATAACACAAAAATATTGCTTGAAAAACTGAACTTACATCCTATATATAAATATAAATGCATAAATACACCATTCATAAGAGTAGCAGGATAGTACTTACCAGCTAAGCACACCAGAATGTGAGAAATAATATAATTGGGCCAGAGTTGAGATAGTGAAACAAAAGGCTTGATGAGCACAATGCAGATTTACATGATGTATTAGGTTACTTACATTCTGTTTTGAAGGATGCATTGAAAGTAAGCATATATGTATTAGTAATCACATTGTCAATGCATATTAAATTATTTACCCTCTGTACAAAGAAAAGTGAAAGGAGAATTAATGCTAACCAGTAGATAATTTCAATTCAAACCACCTACTTTCTATTAATAGAAAATGGTAAAAGAAATGAATATGAATTGATCCTGTGCTTTCTCATACATACAAAAGCACTTACAAACTACCAGTGCAAGAGTCATGGCAACAGAAATAATAGAGAAGAATAAGTAGCATTCTAATTTCAAATTCACATTGAACCACTTACTTCCTATCAATGAGAGAGCAGCAGGAAGCATGCTGATTAGCAGCATTCCCATTTCAAATCCACATCAGACCACCTACTTTCTATCAATGAGAGAGTGGCAGGAGGCATGGTTATCAGTAGCATTCCTATTTCATACCTACCTCAGACCACTTACAAACTATCAATGGTAGGGGAGCAAGAGGCATGGTGATCAGCAGCATTCTCACTTCAAATCCACACTAGACCACTTACTTGCTATCAATGGAAGAGCAGCAGGACACATGCTGGTCAGCAGCATTCTCATTTCAAATCCACATTAGATTACTTACTCCCTATTAAAGGGAAAGTAGCAGGAGGCATGTGACTGATCAGCAGCATTCTTATTTCAAATCTACATCAGACCACTTACCCTCTATCAATAAAAGAGAAATAAGAAGCATGCTGGTTAGCAGCATTTTTATTCAAATCCACATCAGACCACTTACTTGCTATTAATAGGAGAGCAGCAGGAGGTGCACTAATCAGCAGCAATCTCATTTCAAGTCCACATCAGACCACCTACAAGCTATCAATGGGAGAGCAGCAGGAGGCTTTCTGATTAGTAACATTCTCATTTCAAATTCACATCAGACCACTTACATGCTGTCAATGGGAGAGCAGCAGGAGGCACACTGATCAGCAGCATTCTCATTTCAAATCTAAATCAGACCACTCACAAACTAGTATGAATTGGAGCACAGCAAAAGGCATGCAGATCAGTAGCATTCTCATTTCAAATCTATATCAGATCCCTTACTGGCTATTAGTGGGAGAGTTGTAGGAGGTATGCTGATCAGCAGCATTCTGATTCAAATCTACATCAGACCACCTACAAGCTATCAATGGGAGAGCAGTAGAAGGCATGCCCATTAGCACCCTTCTGATTTCAATTCCACATTAGACTACTTACTTGCTATCAATGGAAAAGCAGCAAAAGGTATGCTGATCAGCAGCATTCTATTTTCAAATTCCCATCAGACCACTCACAAACTATGTATTAATGGCAGAGCAGCAGGACATGTTTATTAGCAGTATTTTGATTTCAAATCCACATCAGACCACTCACAAACTATCAATGAAAAAGTAGCAGCAAGCATACTCATTAGCAGCATTCTCATTTCAAATCCATATCAAACCACTTACTCCCTATCAACAGGAAAGAAACAGGAGGCATGCTGATCAGCAGCACTCTCATTTCAAATCTACATTAGCCCACTTACTCCCTATTGATGGAAGAGCAGCAGGAGGTATGCTGATTAGCATTATTCTTATTTCAAGACCACATCAGACCACTTACAAGCTATCAGTGGAAGAACAGCAGAAGGCATACTGATCAGCAGCATTCTGATTCAAATCTACATCAGACCACTCACAAGCTATCAATGGGAGAGTAGTAGGAGGCACACTGATCAGCAGCATTCTCATTTCAAATCCATATTAGACCACTTACTCGCTAGTATCAATGGAAGAGCAATAGAAGGAATGCTGATCAGCAGCATTCTCATTCAAATTCATATCAGATCACTTACTGGCTATCAATGGAAAAGCAGCAAAAGGCATGCTAATCAACAGCATTCTAATTTTGAATCCAAATCAGACCACTTACAAGCTATTATTGAAAAGGGCAGATTATTGGTCCATGATTAATACACTACCTCCAAATGCATACTTGGTCACCTACACACTATAATTGGAATAGCAGTTGTAGAGATGATCAAAAGTTGTCAATAGAATATTGGATTATATTCACATCCCACTTACTTGCTTTATATCAATCATTACATGCATCAATGTGATCCTCAGTTTTGTCTTTCAAACATAGATCAAACTACTCACCCCCTATCATGTTATATGAAAACAAATATCAGTCTATCAGCCACACTCCCTTTCAACACATATTATCTAACTTACTGCCTGAAAGTAAAAGAGTAACAGTAGACATGAAATGAATCCATTACTATGCTGATTTGTATGTATTCCTGTATGACTTACCCCCTTTGATTTCATTAGTAATACTCTTATTCATATATCCATTGTTTTACTCACTTGCTATCAATGCAAGAGCAGTAGCATAGATGACAATGACAATGAGTTCAGTAACACCATTTGTTTGTCATGACTTACATGCTATTCATATGATAAACCATGTGAGTTTGTCATAATTGCAATGTGTTATATGTCACATACTTTCTTCATGAAATGAACAAAAATATCAATCAGTCAGCCCTTTTTTCAATTTAATATCTTGCTAATTACCTAGTAACATCCATCAATATCATTCAAGCACAGAATTATTTTACACCCCAATAAATCATTGACATGCAAAACCTTACCTGTGTGTGTGGAAACCAACTTGCCAATGCCCCAACCAGATCAAGATCCTTTTCATCAGTGGTCCTGAACTCAACATAAGGCACCAAGACACTTCATTGCATTAATATATAATCCTTACATTCAAAAATTGTTTCACTTACTATTTGACTGCATACTGGATGCATAGCAAGATGTTCTTTTCTTGTGCCATAATCAACAACATCTGCAATGATTCATCATCCAGTGCAGCTGCAGTCTGTTCCAACAATATGCTACATCCTGTGTTACACTTATCCATATCTTGGAATATAATCAATTGAATAGAATAGAAATGAGAGCATATTTATACAAACTTTTCAGTTGCACAGATGCCTTTGGAGGAAATGCCATCTTGCACAAATCCCCCCATATATTTCTCTTGTGAAATTTCTCTTGAACATGCCTCATCTGCCTCATCAGTTGATCCTCTTGGGGCAGTAGCAAATCTTCAAGCTGGAATGCCTCTATCAAAAGAGCATCACACTTAGTGAATAGCACCACAACTGGCACTAGCATCCAAACCAATGAGCTCAGATAGTATGATCAACAAGAATTCATCACCATTTCTAGTGTCACATTCACCAAAGAACCTTTCCTCTGCAACTGTGACAGCACGATGAAATTGATCCATTGGAATGCAGTACCTGCTTGTATTAATCTAATACCCAGAATCTAACACAATATACCCACCCACCATATGGCATGGATCTGCTTCCTCAGGAAAGTTGTATTTGCATGCTCTGTGATGAAGTTCTTCATCTTCTCGAACTCATCCTCACGGCCAGCTTCGAAACCAGGGGAGTCATGGAAAATAAATTTCTCGTTGCTTTTGAAAACCATCTCATAGTTGATGTCATGCGAGCCACGCTGTGGAAAGTGAGGTGGGTTGCAAAGGTGGTATGATGAGATGGCAGCCACAACACTCACCTCCCTGGATCCCATGATCACAAGATCAACCTGATCATATGTCAATGGCATTAGCACCCAGTATATCCCAGCTAGGTAAACCATACCTTTTCCCCTTTATCGTTGTAGATCTCCGGATCTTCTGTCGAGTTGCAGATTTTCTGAAGGATGGTCGTCTTGCCGGCATTCGCCCTGCCAATGATGAGAATCCTAAATCGTCCAAATTTCTTCATGAGGTCCATGTCCACATGCCGCATGAACTTGGCAACATTTGAAGCTTCTGGCTGGGCTCCGGGAATGCTCGCCGGGTTGTCGGAGTGTGGCTCAAGAGAGATGGGGTCTGTGACCTGTTCTGCCGGTGCATCTGAATCCATGGGCTGTGTCTCGGGAGCGAGAGCACCAGTGTCTTCAGCTTGAGTCGGGTGAGTGTCCGAGTCGTTGGGGATTGCGCTGGGTGGTATGTTGGGTATGTTGGAACGTTGGGCAGGTACTGGAGACGAGTCTCTACTAGCGATGCGGGATTCAAGGTGTCCAATCTGTTTCTTGAAGACCTTCATTGCGGGAGTGAGTAGTAAAGTTGAGGGAAGCACGACAAATAAACTTGGAAGGTCTTGGATGCGATGGGCACCGTGGGATCACATCCACGTCCACACTGCTGTACCCTTTCCCTAACGGTAACGTGACCGTGTGAACTGGTCTGTCTGACAAAAAGTCTAGGATATACTAGCCTCAGGCCTCAGGGACAACCATACTACGCGCGAGTTCAAATCCGAACAACGAACATTAATGATTATATTCATGTGGTGGATTTGGGTCACTCAATCAACATCATTCCAAATGCCGGTACGTGCGCCAATCAACAAG